>VYXH01010109.1:66778-82025 GCA_013397275.1 Burhinus bistriatus | reverse complement strand
TTCTTTTCTTTTTTTTTTTTTTTTCCCCCTTCAACTGAATGCAAGTATGATTTCATTTTGCAATTTTGGTGACCTCTTAAAAATAATCAAGTGATGTTTCTTTATCCTGAAACCTAACATGAGGCCTAACATAGCCTTGCTATTCAGTCTTGTTGCTTATTATAAGAGGGGCAATAGCAGAATAAGGAGCTGGAAAGCAGAAATAAAATACCACTATGTATTAATTTTGTCTCGTTAGTGGGAATCTTCCCTTCCCCAGCCTGAATATGCACACTTCTTACCACAGCAGATATTTTGTCTTCAAATAATGTTTGATTCTAATATAATGCAAACACAAATGGAAGTATAAAATCAAATCAGCAGAAGTTGAACTAACAGTTAAACAGCTGAAGTGGCAGTGAAAATTTTTAGTTAAGGAATGTGGTATCCGGTACAAGGACTCAAGGATTTTTTCTTTGTTTTTAAATTAGTGGATTGTGGAATATTTTCCAACACTTTGTTGATTTCAGCTGTGGAATATATTCAACTACTTGCATAAAAATGTAGCTCCTCCTAGTTGCCAAGTGTAATTCCTGCTAATTAGGATTCGAGCAAACAGTGGCAATGTCGTTAGCTTAGCTTACCTGTAACCAATGTCAGGACTGAGCTAGCATTGAAATTGCTCAGGGCTGTTGTGACAAAACCCGACATATCCAAATAGGATACAGGATAAAGCTTGTCTCAATCTTCTGCAACACCAGCCCTCTTTCAAAGTTGTCTACATGGAGTAAGAGTCCAAGACTTTCCATTTCCTATCAATAGAATTCTTCTGCAGTATAGACTCAACAGATTATTTGTGGTCTGTTTGTATTGTCACACAAAAGATACTGTAGGAACAAAGGTGGTTTTTATCTTTTGCGTGAGCTTGTCCAAACTGCAGTATAAATCCTGGTCTCTCTTCCTTTCTCATACTTGCACCTTAGTCTGCTGTCAGAAAGGGAGTGAGATGGCGAGGTTGAAAGCTCATCTGTTGTGCTGTTTCACTGACGGCCAGCCAGCAGCACTGACTGACTTAATGCAAATGAGAGCTAGTTTCACTCTGAGATGTAGTTTGAGGTGGTATTGTGTCATTCCTGATGGTAACTAAGTTTTAAAATTCATTTTGAATTTATCTGTTGATGTCCTTTTAACCTTTTGGTTTCTTTTGCTGTTATGTAAAAAGCATAAATATGCAGAAATTGCTTTTAAAAGAAATGCTTGTCACCAATAATCTTTTTTTTAAATCATAATTTTTTTTAATCTTTGGCTTTGATTTTATGGTAGTATTGAATCCCAGATTGAAACCAGCTAATGGATTTCACAGAGAAAAGGCATAGTTACTATGGCTACACAGCACCCTGAAAGCTTAAAAGGACAAAGGCTAAATGAATACGGTACTGGCTGCTTAGCCGTTTCTAGAATAGATTCTAATAATTTAAAGGCTTTATAGTCTTTCAGACACTGTCAGAAAAAGCAAGATGTTAGTCCTTTAAGAATTTGTATTTTATTTTTAGTTTAAATCTTTACTTTTGAAATGACGTATTTGAAAAATATTTTTCAAAGTGTCCTCTGCTTTTAGCCAATTTATTTCACATACATTTATAGCATGTAATGAAATTGACTATTACTGATCATTTTATCACTGATATTTTCACTATGGTATTTTAAAATGAGTAGAAATCTAATCCTGCTATGGACAAATAAACACAGAGTAATTGTGGTTTGGTGAAAACTTGTAGTAATGTACTTTTTATAGCTTTCACTGTAGTTTTGGCTGAAATGTTTTTACCTTTGATTTTTTTATAAACCAATCTACACGTTTAAGACAAACATTTTGTATATAGTAAAGAATAATAAACCACACGCACAGTTAGGTTCATACAATTAAGGAACTGAATTACCAGTTTTTAGCATCACCTTAGTGACTGATGGCAGAAGTGCTACTACCTGCCTTTTCTTGAGAAATAAATTGCATTAGAAATCATAAACATATCACCCATCAACTCAAGGGCATATTTTAATAACCTGTTAAAAATAATACAGAATAAAGTTTTTTGGAGTGTAATGATAAAATACATCTATCGTTTACCTCAGATAGAATTTCTGTCTACTGATAAAACTGTACTTTGGATGATGGCTAGTAGAAAATCATTGGGAAGGTAGCAGGTGAGCTTGCAGGTGGTTTTGTAAAGAGGTCTTTCATGTGCTCTTATTTGCAGGCAGAGGGCTCTTGTATTTTGGATTTATCTGTCCAGCAACATTTGCATATATTTGTAAAGCACACTGGACTTGCTGCATATGCAACAGGCCAGCTGAGCCATCCTCCTGTTGTAGATCTGTCCTGTGCTCCACACAAATGCAACATTGCTACGCTAGCCCATAGTGTCATTTGTGTCTAAGACATGCAAAGAAGCCTTTCTACCTAAAAATAGCAGAATTATTGTACAGAACTTCACCATACAGACCAGCAATCTAGACCAAGCCTGTTTGGGCCAGATCCCAAGATCAGCAAAAGAGAATGCCTGGGAAAACCCAAGAATAACCCAACTAAGTGTACAGGTGAAAGGAGATGATGCTGATAGAAAAATATTGTGGGAATCTCATTTTGCTGTTTGTTGTGGATCTGAGATTGCATAAACATGTAGTAGTTCTTAAAGTAGCTCTAGGTTATAAACGACTATAAACTAAAGGACAGTGGTGTAGAAGTGACCCAGAAAGTCTTATTACCTTTTAAATCTCCACAGAGCCTGTTCCTAGCTGCTTCTGGTGACTTTGGACACACAAATCTAAAATACAGATACCAGACTTTGAAATTCAGCAGGCCAGTTTTCCTAACTTAAGACAATTCTTCTTTAATTCACAGTTTGAACAACACTTCTGTTACAATTTCACGCAGAACTAGTGTGCTCAAGACTAACATATTCACTGAGGATTTTTATTTTTTTTTGAGTGTTTACTTTAAGAGAGCTTTTCAGAAGAGCTTCACTTAAAAATGAATGTTGTATATTTCTGCTCCTTCTTAAAACAGGGAGTAGGAGTTATCGAGTTAGATTCTCAGGTAAAATGTAAGTTACTTTCAGGAAATCGCTGCTATTAGTTTTTTATCTTCCATGAAAATGTATTGAGAAATTTTCCCCTTATTTGTATTTCTTTGATCATTGGCAACATGAGGATGAAAAAATTAGGTGGTCTGTTAGTGATTTGTAGGTGATGGTATCTAGCTGAAGTTGTCCCATAGTAAGCAGTCATTGTGGGCTTTTCATTCCAAAACTTACTTTCCAGCATAGTGTAACCTTATTCTTTAAAACTTGCATTGTGCACAATTTGTTTTGCTACATGTAATGTGATGATTTTGAAATTTTAATCAATTAAAAACTACCAATGGATCAACAGGTTTTTTTTATAATGTACATCTCCCACCCCTGCCTTAGATGGTTTAAATGTAATTCTCTCCAAAAATGAAATTATAAAAACAATAAAATAAAAAAAAAAAAGCCCCTGATTAGGGGCTTTTATTCATGGGTATTTGTTTCATTCATGTGGGGTTTTTTGTTTGATGAAATACTCTATTCATTTATTATTTACTTAAGTACTGCAGAATAAGATGCTGCTTGAAATTCAGGAGTGGATCAGTTAGAAGTGCTTCAACAGAAGACTGGGACTATGTGATATTTGATGTTGCCATGGGAAACTGCTTTGCAAGAACATTTGCAGAGCAGATGGACCAAGATAAATAAAACAGATACAGGTATTGAATAGAGATGGTGTAATGTTCTGTGAAACAACAGGAAGACATGAACTCAAATCTACATAACGCAGTTCTTTGAGTCATCCTTTTTTAATGGATAGGCTGATAGCTTAATTTTCAGAACACAATTCTTTATAGCAAACTTGTTTTGTCTTCCTTTTAATGGGACAATATATTTTTGTGGTATTTTATCATATACCGTTGATAAACAACTGTCTGATATGAATAGTTCAGTAGTGAAGGTTTCCTATAGATTTTGAATTTTCAACAAATCAAAGAAAATTTCAGGTTTATCTGCCTCATCGTCTGTGTTATGCAAAACCAGTAATGTCCTAACTTTATGCTGTAATCTACTACCTTTTGGGCTACCCTCTAAAGTTACATCTAAGTACACAAGTGCTATGGAATGAAAAATCTTTTTATTTCAGATGTTATAATTTCGTTAGCTTAACATGCTCTTGGCTATTGAGAGCTCCTCTGTAACATTATACACTAGCATTTTTCCTGTAATTTAGGAAATAAAAAAAAAGAGACGCATACCCACCCTGTTTAAGAACTAGAGTGTCTTTGAAATCGTATGTTTGGCACAGAAGTTTTTTTCCTTAGCAACATGAACCCAAAAGATACTCATGTGACTATATACATGCAACATGCCTTTGTAAGAGTACATATGTCCAGAAATCCACTATATGTTTGTTTAACACGTATTCTTTGTTCTCCCGGTCAATGAATAAAATAGGCATGTGCTGTTTATTTTTTCTCTTAGGAAACAGGTAGTTAGGGCATCTGAAATACAATTTGTAGTCATATCTTTTCAACAACTCAAATTCAAACTTGTAAAAAGAAAAAGCCTCTGAAAAAAAATAGCTTAATCTGCTCTTTTGAAGATGTATGATTTCAACTGCTAAAGGATTTTCTTTTCCTAAGTAATATATTGACTGTAAAAAATTTCTTTGGACTTTTAATCTACAATCTATCTGTGTTTCTGTTCTTCGTGAGTTATAAAACTTACTCCATGGATTGGTTTCTCTAGAGGCACTGGAACAGTTCTTTGGGTCATGCTGTCATAAACCCATGAATGCCCACATAGCTATTGGTGTTTTACATTTAGCATGAAATGCTATGAAATACCATACCACTGCATACCATCCGGTTGATTAACATTTTAAGAGTGAATGTTAACAATTTTTTTGAGTGGTCAGAGTAATGTTTGTTTGTTTTTAAGCATATATTTCCATTATGAAACAAAATGCATTTAATGTATTTGTTGTTAATCCATTTTAAATATCACATGTGAATATCTGCCTGAAGTTATATATTTATGTGAATTCTGTTTTTTCAGGGAAAACTAGGAGAGGTAGAAGCAGGAATTATTGGGGAAAATTTTATGGCTTCTACAATGAATTGGATCAGAGTATCTGAATTTCTTCCATTGCTTTTAGTCTATCATTGTAAAGTCTTGCTGTTAACGTTCGAGGTGCCAAAAGACGTGTTGGCATTCATTAGGGTCAGGGTTACTCTAGGTTGCTAGCTTTCAGCTGTAACCTTTTTATGCCTTTTTCACTAGCTAAAGCACAATGAATTTGATTGTATTTTTTTTCCACACAGCACGGAGAAGAGATTTCATGGGTGATTAATTTAACCTCTTTTTAATTTATTTTAAGCAGAGACCAGTTAAATAAAACACTTTACAGAATCACAGAATTGTTGAGGTAGGAAGGGGCCTCTGGAGTTTGTCCAACCCCCTGGTCAAAGCAGGGTCACCTAGAGCACATTGCCCAGGACTATGTCCACTTGGGTTTTGAATATCTCCAAGGATGGAGACTCTGCAACCATCTTGGGCAACCTGTGCCGTTGGTTGACCACCCTCACAGGAAAAAAAAAATCATTATGATTAAATGGGATGTCCTGTATTTAATTTATGCCCATTGCCTCGTGTCCTTTCACTGGATACCACTGAGAAGAGTCTGGTTCTGCCTTCCTTACTCTGTCCCCCATCAGGTATTTATAAACATAGATAAGATCTCTCTGAGCCTTCTCTTAAGACCCTCATCTCTTTTAGCCTCTCCTCATACAAAAGATTCTCCAGTCCTTTAATTACCTTCAGGACCATTTGCTGGACTTGCTCCAGTAAGGCTATGTTTCTCTTGTACTGGGGAGTCCAGGACTGGGCCCAGCATTCAGGATGACTCACCACTGCTGAGCAGAGAGGAAGGATCACCTCCCTCAATCTGCTGGTGATACTGTTCCTAATGCAGCCCAGGTTGTTGTGGGCTGCCTTCGCTGTGAGGGCATATTGTGGGCTCATGGCCAGCTTGTTGACCCTCAGGTCCTTTTCTACCAATGTGCCTGGCATTATTCCTCCACAGGTGCAGGACTTCGCATTTCCCTTTGTTGAACTTCATGAGGTTACTGTTGGCCCATTTCTCAGCCTGTCAAGGTTCCTCTGAATGGGAGCACAACCCTCTGGAGTATGAACTACTTCTCTTAGTTTTGTATTATCTGTGAACTTGCTGAAGGCGCACTCTGTCCCACCTTGCAAGTTATTGATGAGTTGTTGAACAGTATTGGCTCTCGTATTGACACCTGGAGTGTGCCTTTGATGACTGGCCTCCAGCTGGATTTGGTGCTGCTGATCCACAACTCCTTGAGCCCAGCAGTTCAGCCAGTTTTCACCTCACTCTCCATTTATCTATTTTGTGCTTCATTAGTTTGTCAGGGAGACAGTGACGGAAGCATTATTAAACTTGACAAAAGCAATGTTTAGTGTTCTCTTCTTGTCCATTGGGCCAGCCTTCTCTTTGTGAAAGGCTATCAGGTTGGTCAGGCACAATTTCCCCTTCATATATCCATACTCACTATTCCCGAACACCTTCTTGTGTTTGGCAGTGGTTTTGAGGATTATTTTATTCCCAAGGAATCGAGGTGAGGCTGTGACTGGCCTGCAGTTTCCTGGATCCTCCTTCTTGCCCTTTTTGAAAGAGGGGGCAATGTTTATTTTCTTCCAGTCCTCAGAATTTGCTTCGCCCCCCTGGCCCTGATCACCATGATTTTTCTTGATCTTTCAACAACTGAGTCATCTCACAATGACATCAGCCAGCTCTGTCAGTATGTGTGGGTGCATCTCATTATGGCCCATGGATCTGTGCATGTCCAGTTTGTTTAAATGTTTCCTAACCTGATCCTTCTCCATTGAGGGGAAATCTACCTTGCTCCAGTCTTTTCCACTGGTCTCAGGGACCTGGGATTGCTGAGGGATTGTTTTATCATTAAAGAGTGAGATGAAGAAAGCATTCAGTGTAGTTGCCTTCCGCATATCCTTTGTGACAGGTCTCCATTAGCATTCAGCAGGTGGGCAACCATTTTCCCTATTCTTCCATATGCTGCAGATACACCAGTAGAAACATCTCCTGTTCCTCTTCATGTTTGTGTGAGTTATCCTACATGTGTCTTTGTGATCCCAGTGAGGTCCAACTGCACGCAGATCTCTTAATTCCTCCTGTTCCCTATGCTGTGTGCATTAGCATGCAGGCTCTTTGGAGAGGTATAAAAGCATGCTGATTTCCCAGAAAAGGTATGAGAGCTTTTCCCAGAATTCTGCCTGGTAGGCATTTCCCTATGTATGTGGACACAGTTGGGCTGAGACCTCTACAGCCCTGTTTTTTTGCTTAGAAGTTTTCTTCTATTCATATTGCACCATACTCTGCTTGCCAACCTAGTCCTTCACTTCCTCACTTGATTGTTGGTCATTCTCTCCTGCCCCTGTTATTCCTAGTTTGAAACTCTCATTACTGAATTGGCCATCCTGTCGGCAAAAATGTTTTTCCCCACTTAGGTGGATACCATCTCTGCTAAACAATCCTCTGTCCTCATAGAGCATCCTGTGATCATATAAAAACTAAAACCCTGTTGCCCACGCCAACTGCATGATAAATTGTTGACTTGTGGGATCTGTTTTCTACTCCTCACACCCTTCTGCCTTTCTGGAAGGATTAAGGACAAAACTGCCTGAGCTCACATGCCCTTGATACCCCCCACACCCTGCCATCATACCCCACAACAATGTAGTCAACGCTTGGTGCTTTCCTGATTGCCCCTGGGATCGTCATTGGTGCCAGTGTGGAAGAGCGGCAAAGGGTAATAGTCTACAGCAGCCTTTCCACAGTGTCCTGATCTGAGTCCCCGCTAAGCAGCAAACCTCCCTGGGCAACAGGTCAGGGCGGCAGCTGAGGGCTTCCGTCCCTGCCAGCAGGGAGTCGCCTACTGCGAACACCCACCACGTGCTCCTGCGCATCTTGGGTTTAGCTGGTTTGGGTGCTTTGCTGGACAGAGCTTGTACTTGTTGCCCTCATAAGACAGCTATTTTAGTTAAATATTTAATGTGATTTACTCTTTATTTTTCAAGCAAATGTGTGTAAAAACATTGCTAGTGAGCAAATTAAGTGCTTTGGCTTTTTTGTTTTATTAAGCTTTATTTATTCTTGAATAGTATTCTGCCAATGCCGTACGGGTTAGCTGGCTACAAAAAGGCTTTTTCCACTAGCGTGGCTGATAGAGGGAAAATCATGTATGGTTTTCCTGCGCTTAGGGAGATGAAGGATTAATCTTTAATTTAACTCAAATCAATCTGAGAGTCTACAGAAAGATGAATGGGAACCAGTATCTGGTATAGGATTCAATAAAGGCTATTTAAGACTACGTCTCGCGTCCAGAAGTGTTGTTTTAGGTTGTTGTACCATCTGGAAGACACCAGCATTAAAATTTTTTCCAAAGCTTGCTTCATAACATGATTTAAGGCTACTAAGTTTAGATATATAATATTTCAACATGATACAACTGGTTTCACATGTGTCTTGTTTCTGTTTGTTCTAGGAAATGAACCCAGGAAGTAATGTGAAGGGCCATGTGAAGCTCTGTCATAGCAGAAATTTGCTAAAAGATTGTTTTACCTGTAAGTTCTTCTTTTCTGTTGTTAAATGTTAAATTCTATTCAGACTGCTGGAAAAAAAGGGTTTATTTTAGCATTTTGACTTGTAGCTTGATGGTGAAGAAAACCCTGCCAAGTGCCTTATGTTTAATGCCTGCTATTATTAACTTGCTATATTTTAGTGAAGGGCAAACAAACATTTCTTCTTTTCTGTTAAGGTTTTGAATCTAACGAGCAAGATTTTCATGTTGTGTCATTATAGGTTAGACATCCACTGTGATGCATGCTAAACTGCAATAGCTTATTTTTCAGAAATTCTTTTAAAAGCGAATGAAAGGTAGAAAACATCCCAACCTGTACGAGAATATGAAACTTTTCCACTGAAAAGTTCTTTAGCAAAGATTACCTGTGCAGGTGCCTGCCATGACTCAGACCTCTTCTGGATTGGTCATCTTTTTCCAGAGTTACTCAATTGTATGACAGTCCCCTTTGTAGTTGTAAAAAGTTTCACACAGTACTGGTGAAACTTCAGCAATTGCCCTGTGTTATCCTCAGTGTATTAAAATGATTCAGATGCTGAAGCTTTTCCTTTGGTTTTATCAAAGAATCTGGAGAGGATATTCCAGGATATTTCAAGGAGACTTTTATGATTAGTCAAGGAAGAGAGAAGAGAAACTGCTACTCTGATAGTGCTGCCTTAATAACTAAATTGGTCAAATTTTCAGTATTATTTGGTAGGCTTAATTACTTATCACTAGTCAGGCAAGTGGATTTCCTGTATCCTAACAGTAGCCTTAAAAAACCCGAAGAAACTGAAAAGAGGTAAGACTGAGTTAGAACTGGCTAATTTATTTCAACTTCATCTTTTCTTTCAATTGCTCTGTTCGTCTCTTCATGTCTGTCAGAGAAATGCAAGTGTTTTTTACCTGTATGTGTGTGTATATATATGTGTGTGTGCGTGTGTGTATCAGTTACAGATATTTATAGATAGATATTTATATTCATTGATGATACAACGTACAGACTTGACTTGGAAAAATCTTAGGTGAGAATATGGAAAAAAGTCTTTGACAGGATGCAAAAGTTGAGAGCCTTATTGCATGTTGAACACACATTTGTCTGATGCCCTGGCAAGAGGGAGCAAAGGCTCCGATCCGTCACTTTGCCAATACACTGACTTTGTACTCTTTTCTGCATCTGGATCATATGGAGTGGCAATATAGAGAGGAAGAGGTACTTTTTCCTCTAGTATATCTGTATTGAAATGCTGTCAGGACCTTAATTTCTTGTTTATTTGTGCAGTTTTGACCACAGGCATTTGAAAATGCTAAGGACGTTGTTGACAATGTATGCAGACAATTCTTATGGGATAATCTTAACAGGAAGAAGCTTGTAAGCACTGATTAGATAAATATAATAGCAGTTTTATAAGCTTGACATCAGGCAATACAGATTTTTTATAAGCATTGGACATACTGGTTTTCATTAAGTCTGCCTACTTTGGCAGCATGCTTCAGAGAGAAATACTGAGAAGAGGAAGAGAAAAGGTTCTAGAGACTGACTGTTGATTTAATAAAGGCCTCATAAAAGAAGTAATAAAGTAGTTTCTGTTTGTAGTAACTTCTGACTGGTACTATATGCAGGCCCGAAGGAATAACATGCCTTATTTAACCAATTAAATCTGACTTGGAGAGCTGTAGGCAATTCTGGTTCTCTTTTCTTTGAATTCTCTTTTGTATTGGTTGTCAGTAAGTTAACGAAGCTATGGCAGCACTCTGTATTTTCACAGATGGCTGGACTGGCTTATTTCAAGTACTCTTATACACCTTACATTTGGTGCTTAATCCATTCACTTCTTGTTAAGGAAATGGGGGACAGTATCAGAGAGGCATGTCGCGAAGCAGCATATATGCAGCTTCGTACAGAAGGCTGCAATTGATTTTATAACTCACATATTCAACCATTATATTGGTACAAACAGAAAAGACGGTATGGGGAGGAAAAAGGATATTATTATTATTGTTGTTATTGTTGTTGTTGTTATTATTATTATTATTATATTCTGAGCACAGGTTGCTATGAGAGAGAGAAATCTAACATTTTTTAATCATGAGATAGTTCCAACTTACTTGTCTCAAATCTTTTTGCTAGAAATAAGTCCATGCTGTTAATTGTGATATTGATTAAAGTATTTTTGTTATACATTTAATGTATCTGGTAGTATTCCAAATAAATCAATCACTATTGTAAAACTGGCTGACATGATACACAGACAAGTAACTATATAACTTATTGAGATTTATAGATCATGGTGGCAATTACTTCATGATGATCAGTTTTGTATGTTTTTCTTCCAAAGGGAGTTTGCATGTGTAATTTCTATTAATGTTAATTGGTGAACAAGTAAGAAAACAGCAATCTTTTTCTACCTGTCTTTCCCCAGAGCTGGATTATTCTGTGTTCAGCTAATTGCCATCAAAATGACATTTCTGTCCTGTACTTATAAAAGATCAGAAATCTAGGTATCTTAATATGTTCTGTATAAAATAAGTAGTACCACAAAGTCTACTTCTATATTGTTATAGAAGCACAAAAATTTCTAAATATGATAGCCATTCATTTTGACAGAATTTTAGGAGGACAAATGTTCTGTTTACACAGACAAAACAGTAAGTTATTCCTTTTTATTAAAGGCATGTTTGCTGATGCACAGCGACAAGAGTTCATAATTTTCTCTGAATCCTTACTGGATCTCTGGAGCGCGTAGCTTTTCCCTCTATTCTTCTTATGCCTTCTGAAAAAAAGCTTTGAGATACCTTCTCTTGATTTCACTGAGAATACAGGGTTGGATCACTTACTCGGAGATCCTGATGAGAGTCCAGTGCAAGTATGGCAAAAGGTGAAACTACCCCAGTTGAAAAACAAAAAACACACTACCAAAATCAGTAGTAAGAATTTAAATGATGTATAGACAACCTGGTGAAGAATAGCACAAGGTTTTATATTGTAGAAGATTCCGAGACCCTAAGAGCACATTCATTTCCAAGGAGTGTCTTGCACAGCTCTAATTAAGGTTTCAGTGATCACTGGAGATGAATCTGCCTCTGCTCTTCCCATGCTTTTTTTTTGTCTTTCTGAACTAACATCAGACTTGAACTATAATCTCATATGTTACCTGGCATATGATTTTGTGTCAGCTTCTGTGAATATATTCAGGGCAACACAAGTTTTAATTGTAGTGTTTTTGCATACTGTAAGCATCTTCCTGATCTTAAGCTAGTACAAAGCTATCTTGCAGAGTAAGGAGAATAGAATTATTGTGAAGGTCTTTCATCTTTTGCTTCATTACTTATTATGTAGATTTTTTTTTTTAATAAAGGATATACTGAGGAATATGAATTGATATATCTGAATTGATGACACTAAGAAATGCAACAGCTGTCCCTGGTGTTGCTTGTTAATTTACTTTGCTGAGGTATAATTTCATGCCTTGTTAAAATCTGACAGACATAACTATGATTTGCTGAAGGTGAAATAAGGGGACAGGCTCCCTGAAAATTCTGTGTTTTTAAAAATATATGATACCAAATTTCCATCAGTAGTACTGAAAGCAGTGGTCAATAAAAAATGTCCTGTAAGTTAAATGTGATGACACAGGAAAGAGTATCGATGCAACTAAACTGAAATATTTTATCCTTTGGGGTCAGCATGCAGTCAGTGTTTTGCTCTAGGTATAAACTTCCTAAATCTCAGGTAGGGTCAGAATGCACGTGTAGATATCAAAATGGTGCTAGTGAGGATGTGCACAGGATTCATAAGGCACCAGCCATGGCTTCATTAGCTGCTGAACCTACGGAAAGCTGAAGAATTGTGCAAGCTGCCCTGGAAATTAAGAGGTTGATAGCTCATCATGGAATAAGCAATGCCAAATTTGAAAAAGTGCTGGTGAAAAAAAAGAAATAAAAGACACACAAATAAAAGAAAGAAATGATCGCTAAGAATTCTCAGGAACTGAAGATAAGGTACTCTATTTTGACAAATAAAAAAAAATTTTGAGGTCCAGTGGGAGAGAAGGGAGGGAATGGTACAAGCAGTGAGTACTTGTGACTAATAGTGTTTATTTTTTATTTCTGATTGTTCTAATGTTTTTCAAATTCAACAGAAGACAACTTCTCAGTTTATTTCCAGTGTTGTGAAAATATACATTAATTAATTCTATAATTCTTTTTCATCATTAATAATAAGTTTCTGGTTAATTATGTGTTGGTTTACAGAATGCGTGGGCAGGAATTATAAATGCTTTGATTCCCTCATTTAGCATGGTATGATTATAGTATATGCTTCCAAATTATGCAACAAGGTTTGGCTTCACAGCCTGCCTCAGACTGAGCTTGCATCTCCCCCTCTTGAGGTGACTGTCTTGACTGTGCTACAGAAGCAGCTTGGAAGGGAAGGAAGGAGTACCGATATGTAGCCTGTCATTTATACTTCACCTGCTTATTACACTCATGGGATATTGCTCCACAATTAGTCCATTGGCAGGAAAGGGTACCTGGGATTAAGAGCCAGTGAAAATTGTTTTTACTGGGTTTCTGTTTGCAAATAGTTGTTTGTCCTGCAAACAAGATTAACACACTTTAAAGCAAGAGTCATAATGGTCTTAGAAAAAGTGCAAAGAGAATTCTCTTTAGCTTAATTCACACCACTTAACAAGTACAGCAACTTTGCGTGAGATACAGTATTGTTATGCTGTACGTCTACATCTCATACTACCTGGTTTCAGGCAAAAAACTCTTGTTTCGGCTTCCCAACAGATGAAAGGTTCAGCTCCTGTATCGATAATTTGCGCAGTGTGGAGGGATTCTGTTGTCATAGAGATGCAAGGGGTGCAGCAGGACCTCCAGAATGCCCACACAAGGACATTCACCTCTGTGGAGCTGCGCGAGAAGCTTGTTTTGACCCCTTGAAAGCAGAACACTCCTGAGAAACCTCGTAAGAGAAGCAATTTACAATTTCTTTCTTCGTGTTTCCTAGAAGTTGAAGTACCACTAAGCGTTGTGTCTCACTCCTCTGAAGGCAGGTTTAAGGGTGACTGTCTCAGGAAGTGGCATTCTGCAGGGTCACTCATGCCATAGTTTACTTATACAGTCTGCGGGACTATAGTGATTGTGGCCCTCTGTGCCTTCCACAAAGCTAGAGAGGGTACTTATGAGTATTTATTAATGTAATGGACCAAAGATAGCACTGGTTTTCCGGGCCGATTCATGTGAGAACGGTCTAAGGATTCTCCATTTCTGCTGCCACCTCAGTAATTTCCTGGGGGGTGGGGGGTGGGGGAAATCTGAGTTCTTGACTCTAAACTTGAACGGGAGAGACAAATTCATACTTCTATAATTGTTTTGGTTGCAGTTTATTGTTGTAGTCTATTTCAGATAAAGCTACGCTACATGATTCATAAGAAATTACGAGCTAGAAAACAGAGTTATAATGTCAAGAGGTGCTTTTGCTCCACAAATAACTTATTCTCCATTAATGTCAGGTCTATGCGGCTGTAAGGTTGTTTTTTGTTTTTTGGGTTTTTTTTGTTGTTGTTGTGGTTTGGTGTTTTTTTTAAATCGTGTGCGTTGTAAGAGAATTGCTTTTCAACTATGCAGTAATCTCTGATAGGGTGCTTGTATTTTTAGATTTCTGTATGACTTTTGTACTCCTCAGGCTTTAATATATCCTTTTCGTACAGCTCTTGTTTTGTGAATAGTTTCAAAGTGTCCATGACTATAAGCAGAAGGCTTATTTAAGCAGAAAATAAACTAAAGAGGAACATCAGAAATGACTGTCAAACTGACAGGAGGGCAGTGGGAATACTGATATGTTTCCTGTGTATGTTTCTATTTTTGAGATCAGTCACAGTAAGAAGTCAATAATCTAAAAGTAAGCAAGCAAAACTTGTCTTTGCTGCTCTCTGCAGCTTTCTGTTAACTAGGAGCTAGTATTAGCAGCTTGTGGGCTTTTTTGATTGACTAGCCCAGCAGTGTACGTAGTATATTATACAGAGCTCTGTAGAAGCTCTTGAGAAAACAAGGTTTTGTGCATTATTGCTACCTCCCTTTACTAGCATTGTTTAGCCATTGAAGGTGCAATCCTGGGCCTTTCCACATTAAATTGTCTGTCGCGGGATGGAAGTATCAGACTCAGTTATGATTTAGCAGCAGTTCAGTTTTATTTGTGATTTGAGGCAGATCAAGAGATTGAGTTTTAGCAGCGCTTAATCATTAACTGATTTAAAGATTTACAAAGTGATTTAACTAAATAGATGAACAGCGACTTGATTACAGATTCAAAGATGACAAGATTCACACTAACTTACTATAAGGTATCCCAAACCAATAAGTATACATATGAGAGCAAAGCACAGATTTCAGATTAATGTATGTACATATAAACAAAGTATATGAGCGTGCACACACACACACACTTACACAAACATTCACACGCCGCAGTTTGTAACTGCTGAGATCAAAGATCTCTTAATATCGCATGACCTTTTGGGTCGGCGG
>VYXH01010109.1:890-57552 GCA_013397275.1 Burhinus bistriatus | reverse complement strand
TCAGGGCCCATGGACTTATGGATGTCCAGCTTGGCCAAGTGGTCTCTAACCCGGTCCTCCTCAACTGAGGGAAAATCTTCCTCTCTCCAGACCTTCCCCCTTGCCTCCAGGGTCTGGGATTCATGAGGGACAGCTTTAGCAGTGAGGACCGAAGAAAAGAAGGCATTCAGTAACTCCACCTTCTCTGTCTTCCACCACTAGGGTGCCCATCTCATTCATCAGTGGGTCTACATTTTCCCTAGTCTTCCTTTTTCTGTTGATATACTGAAAGAACCTCCACTTATTATCTTTAACCGCAGTAGGCTTTGGCCCTTCTAATTTTCCCCCTGCATAGCTTCACTACATCTTGGTATTCCTCATAAGTTGCCAACGCCCTTTTCCAAAGAGTGTAAACTTTCCTTTTGTTCCTAAGCAAATAATGCTTAGCAAATATAGAAAATCTCTAAAGGTAGGCTTTCAGTATTCACACAGATGGATCTGGTTGTAAGATTTTATTTTTGATCACAAATTGTGCATCTATCTTCATTCTTTGTCAAATAATAATCGAGAGCACAGTTCATAGTATAATCTCCAATATACTGTGCACCTGAATATCTGCATTAAAACCAATCAAACAAACTTGGTCTTCCATTCTAATTATATGTAGCCAGTAACAGAAGCAGGCGGGTTAGCAAATAACAATTTCCTGCTGTGCAGGTTTTTTAGAACAGTTCCCCACTGTGTCCAAGTTCAGAATCTCCTTGATGTTGGTGATCAGAACTTTGAGAAGTGAAAAGTCTAATTTTTGAGGAAATTACTGGTGTAGTTTTTTCAGGACTAAGAAGAATTGGAAATAACTTGCTTGGTACACCCTGGGACTATGTTTCCATTTTTGCAGCTGAGGATAATTAGCATTTTCCAGTCATCCTTTGATTAAGAAATACACTGATCCTTCTTGTCAGTCTGTGCTCCTGGCTGCTGCCCGACTTCTTTTTCCTGTTCTACCAGTGCCATCCCTGTGTTGCATGTACTACTGAACTTCATCCTGTTTCTAATGCTCTCGTCTAGAAGATTGTTCAGGTCTTCCTGCGTTGTGCCCTGGCCCTCCTCTGTGTTGACTGATAGCTTTGAATCTTGGCCAAGAACTAAGAGTCCATTCTTCCTGAATAACGCTGGAACTCTTAAGATTGTTTGATTCAGGTTTGCAGCGTTTAACCCAAAACTAAGCAGGTGGATTCCACTGCTTGCTACATTTTAATGTTTCTATTGTAAAGACTCCTACCACCTTCTGTTAGAGAGCTGCTAAAATGCCTTTTACATGTATGTCATCAAGAAGTGGGAAATAATAATGGAAAATAATGGGAAAAATAATGGAAAATAATACTTTAGGTGGCAATGTTTTTATTTACCCTCTACTCTTTAGTACTGATATTATTTTTTTTCTGTAGTAAACATAGCCAAATAACTCAATAGCCATTTCCTGAACAACTAGACTTGTATTTGTGCTCTGAAGTAGCACGTGGACAACAGCATTTTAATTTTATGTTTGTATGCTGGTGGACATGTGCAGCTAGACAGTGTGGCATGCAGATTACTTCCACCACTACAAAACCAGGAATCTAATTTCATACAGTGTAATTTTATGAAATGATACCACATTTATATTGCTGAAGGTCAGCAATGTTTATAAGCAGAGTGACGGTTGAGAGGTTAGTGTTCATTATGAAGGTAGAACTAGCTGAACTGGAGAGGTCATAGGACCTCTCCACAAGTTGGGTACTGCAAATTAGAAGAAACATAGTAGGATCCCTGTCTGTGGAGTGAGTTGCTAAGTGTCACTGCAGTATAGATAGCAGTTTCTTGAGTGGATGCTTTAGCTGCATCATTTCATTTCTTTTGTAGTGTAAATTGGTTAAATACATAGTCTGCGTAAAAGTTTGTCATTGACTTTTTCCGTTTGTTTCTATAAGATATAGCTACATTTAAAAAAGAATTCCAAATTGTCACCCTAACTTGTGAGAGAAATGGGCTGCTCAAGCTACTGGCAGTGTGTAGAACTTTGCAAGTCTTCCCTTGTCCCCTATTTCATGGGGACGCTGTAGTGTGGTAAGTGAATAGTGTGCTTGGTTTAATTTAGATAAAATAAACTTAGTGCAAACACTGTATTGGAGGCATCCATGAAAGTGTTTGTGTTTAACAGTGGAAATCAGAAGTTGTTTTTAAATTCTCCTATCTAGGAGATAACGACTATGATTGGTTTTAACAGCCAGAGGCCACATTGTATCCAATTTACCACTGTTCTGTCATTTCATATCTCACTTTCATCAAATCTAAGTTTCAGCTAGGTAAACTTTTATTTGATGTACCAGGCATATTTTAATTCGGTCTCAGCTATTATTTTTTATTTTGACTTGTACCATTCTATGACCTTGAATTTTTAGGTGTTCTAAAAATGCTTAGGCAGTATATCTGCACAGACTATGCAAGTAGCAAATAGGTTCTTCCATGTTTGCACTGACTTCTATTTTAGCCTCTCTGTGGAGCAAAAAAGAAGACCTGTGCTTAGTAATGCTGTTAACGAAATGATGTGTAATAATGCGCAATATCCTGTGAATGGCAACATAGAAAAAATATCCAAAGATATTAATTTGAAATTTTTAGTTGATTATGTCCTTAATACCTTTAGTATAGCTATATTCATATTACATTACGTGGTACTTCTCAGCACTGCAGTCAATTACGAAGCTAAAGGTGGGCAAAAGGGAAAGCTACCAAAACCCCCCTGAGGACCTCACAACATGATGGCTACAGTCAAGTCTATATCAACTCATATAGCATTTAAAAAGTGACATCTAATATGACATCTCAGGCTCTAATTTGTGAAGAAGGCAAATTTATTTATTCACCTCTTTTAAACAACTTTTAAGTTTTGCTTTTGATGAGGACTTGCACAAAAGTTCTGCTTAAAACTCTTGCATTCCTGGAGCTCCTCCATTTGAAGCCAGCCCACAGTGCAGAACAGTATTTAAAACATACTGGTCCAGATAGCAGAGAACAACAGGTTTTCCCATTCAGAGGAAAAGATATCTGGAAACTGGTCCATGCTGTTTTGAAATATTTGTATTTGGCTAAAGATACCTTTTGTATTTGCCATAATTCTGTGACTAACTTTGTACTGCAGTAGGTTTAAACTTTTTTTTTTTAAAAAAAAAACAACCCAAACTGTGAGGGAAGAGAGAAGATCTAAAGGAATTTTTCATTTATCTAAAAATTTCATTTGGTTCTAGTGTCATGTGACCTGAGGATGCTGTGAAGCCCAAGGGATTAGTTTACATCAGTCTTGTTTGGTTTGCATTAGACAACTGCTAGCTGCATTTTTAATTTAGGTGTTAGAAGCTTCTGCTAGTTAAAGTGACTGTACTTCATCCCAGTTGATCATCATTGGGTACTGGTGTCCACTTCCACAGCTGCTGTAGTGATCAGACTTGCTCCTCTGTCTCATATTTGCTCTGATGGTGAATATAAGACAGGCTGAAAGTCACAACAGGTAGCCTGCATTACATTGGCTAATATTGGTAAGATTTGTGTTTTCTTTTGTTTTTTCCTCTCAAAACTTTATGTGAGAGAGTAACTGCTATTTTAAGAGAAAGAAAACCACATCAATTGTGAGTGAAAGTAGGCTCCTTTCTGACTTTTTCTTCGTAGTACAACATACTAAATTTTATACTGATTGTCTCTGTAGAGATTGCTTTATTCTGAAATATCTGCAGAAAAGGGAAAACTTGTGTTTAAAGGGTGTTACTGGAAGTTTTGTGTATGTGTAAATGAATAAAGGCCTCTGAATACGTACTGGTATGCAACCGTGATTTTTAGCTATGTGCTAGTTTTAAGAGCCTGACAGAAAAATTGCATTTAAAATTTTAAGCAGGATTCTTTTCTTTAGGCCTTATCTATAAATTCTTTTGAAATCTTCCTCCTGACAATACCCCTTATTATTATTACTGTTTGCTGTTGTTACTTGCTTTACACTTTTGTAGTTTTGTCATCAGTGCAGGTCAGAGGTGAGAGGCTCACTTGCTTTGATGCACTTGTTAATATCAGAGGGAAACGGAGTGGATCCTTTGCAGAAATTTTGGGTTACAGATGGCTTTGTGCTTTATACAGGGATATATCTAGGACTGCGGTGCACCTGAGTGCAGTAATGGAATATTAGCCAGTCTGACCTCTTTTCATAAAACCATGTTATTTTATTGTGTTCTTAAATAAAATTGTGATGAGAACAGATGAGGTTGTAGAGTGATACATATTCTTCATCAATTTCTTATTAAGGAAATGAAGGTAATATATAAAAGTGACTCTTGAGGACACTGGAGGTATAGCCTAGAGGTGAGGTAAGATGTTTATAGTATATAGGAAGCATGTTAATACGTCTGAAAACATTTATGAGGATGTAAAATCTTCCTAGTTAGATAGTAAAGGGAGTGTAGTATATATTTTCTGTATTATTTTTGAGGACAGTGAAGCTCATTGCTAGATCTCAGGACTATAGATCTGTACCTTTTTGTACCATCTGTGTTCATAGCCAAAGTATCTTTTTGACAAATAATGTGGAGTCAAAACTACCAACTTCTAAGCGTTTTATGTCCAAAATTTTTTTTTTTAATTCAATATAGCTTTTGGCTTAAAGATCATATAATGGCTACAGTACATCTTCTCTAAAGAGAATTTTATGCTAAGTAAAAAAGAATTGGAATTACCTGTTTGTGAGAAAACAAAGTGTTATTTATGCAGGGAATTATATTATTATGTTTTCTTCAATTCAAGAATCTTGCAAAAATTTGGGATTCTGTAAGTGATGGCAACAAGGCAGTTATATATAAACTGGCAGTACACTGGTACAGTGTTTCCTTGTAATTGTGTTACAAAAGGGGTTATACCGCTGTTTTTCATTCTTGTTGATGCTTACATCACCATGGTTGGGCCATTAACCATAGTTGATCAGATTCTCTTCTTACTTCAATGCAGTAAGCTTGTGCAAATGGGTATGGTGAGAAGATAATATATGCTTATATATAATAATATACTCTTTATTAAATTAAAATAAAAACCTTGTGTGTGCATGTAGGGTTAGACTTCTGATCCCTTCTTGTTGTCTGATTCTTATGGAAAAGCTTCCAGGGGCGTTTTGCACAGCACATGTACGTGTCCGAAGTGCAAGAGAGGACGAAGTACCCCCGAAGCTGTGGGTGGAGGGAGCAGACAAAGAGGTTGCATGTATTGCAGGCTAGAGCAGAAACGCACCCGGTAGTCCACAGCTAGGGAGCAGACCTGCGGTGGGAAACATCAGGAAAATGGTTTCTTTTGTCTTGATTTCCTCCAGGGTCGCCAAGAAACTGGGACTGTTCGGAAAGTACGTACTGAGGGGAGAGTGTCGGGTGACTGAAAATTAAGTTGGGTCCCTTGGCTTCTCTGAGTTGGGATTGGTAGGGTTGCAAATGGTAAGCAAAAAGGGGGGCTACTTCTCTCTTCCGTAGTTAATTGCCTCAAGAACTGCAGATTGTATTTCTGTAACTTCCATCAGTTACTAATGGCCCACTCCACACACAGCTCTCTTCTCTGATGCATCATTTTCACCTGCTCCAGGTCACCAGTGCTTTCCTGTTGTTGCCATCCCCTCGAGGCTGGAAGCCCATGGAGCTGCTTTGCACGGCAGCTCCGTCCTTCACCCAGCGGCTGCCACGCTGGCCTTCGGGTGAGGCACGGCACAGAAATGGGGACTCCTTGGGTGGCAGGTTTCCAAAATTAGCATTGTTGAAATAGAATATCGCAGGCCGATCACCATGGGGAATGAGTGGAAGTTACTATATTTTCTAATAAAGGGGGGTGTGTGGGTGTGTGTGTGTATAAATCACTTTATTTACACCTTTCGAGTACTTCGGGACTCTGGGAGCTAGAAACACATTGTAAATTGAAATCAGTAACTTTGTTGTTTCTGCAAGATGTGCTCTGATGATGTCCTGCTGTTCTGAGATCATAGGTGTATGAACACCTATGCAAAAGCTTTACGTTTTATAATTCCATATAGTAAGCTTGAAAAAGCAAAGAGGGAACATTAAACTACAGCATGGGACAGAAAAATGATCCCAACCCCACCTCTGCCAGACTTCTACGGTGTGCTTTTGGATATATTCCTTATTTTCCAACAGCTTTCTTACCACGAAGCACTGGTGCTCTCCATATTTCTATATATAGCAGTATGAGAGGCTTGAGTGTTTTGCGACTTGTTTTAGCGCTCGGGCTGGGAAGAGCCGTGCTCGGCATGTGTGCTGCGAGGGCAGTCGCACATTAATTTGAAGTCTCCACGTGGTGAAGAAATGTCGTCAGTGAAACAGTTAAGCAGAATGTGAGCATGGACTCAATGGTAAAGTATACCCCTTGCTTTGGACTAGGTTTTTTTGTTATATACTTTTTAATGGCATAGGTTCACTGTGGGGGAATAAAGGGCCACAAGACTTCATAATTTAAAAAAGAACTAAGCACATTGTACCCTTTAAGGTCTTTATTCTGGCTAACTAAGACAGACATAGATGGGATTAGAGAGATTACTGGTTAACCTAGAAACCTCTGACTTGAATCTCAAGTTCAGACAATTTAAAATGTGGAATTATTGGCACAGCATCAAAAGGCAGGTTGACTTTTTTTAAGCTTAACTAGACATGGAAACACACACTAGAGGAAAGCTCCATTTCAGTACTTCAAAACCACTAGTTTTCTGTCAGTGTTTTTGTCAAAGAGGTAAGTGATTATCATGACAAAGCAGAGACGGGTTTAGGGATTCTTAATCCGGTTGTTCCTCAGAGGAAGGAAAAGAGTTTGTCAGTAGCTTTAAAACTTTCTATTAAACTAAGAAGGAATCTCCTTTACATTATAGCGTAGTTTAAGATTAAAAGTTAAACTTTACCAGTCTGGTATATGACATTTCTTGTCTTTGAATACTGCTAGAATAAATTTTTGTATTGCAGCTGTCTTGGTAAATGGGAGCTTGTCTTTTTTTCCTGATTTATATTAAAAATTCAGAAAAATCTCCCTGTGTACATTGGAAGCTCTTTAAACTTACGTTCAAACTAATTTTGAAATACCAGAGAGTAAAGATGGAATGAGCATATGAAATATAACTAGAAATGTGTAAAGGAACTGTGTAAATGGCAATAGACTTCATTTTATTATTTGTGAATCTATTTCATGACTATGGATATATATAAAAAATACATATTATAAACATATAAATATTAAAATGTGCACACATACACATGTGTCTTTCAGCATCTGTAAACTCCTGGTACAGATTATGATTGTTATATCAGAATGTGTCAATATACCTTAGTTTAAACCAGTGATGTAAAACTGGGATGGCAGCATGAACCAGATTCCGATTTGTCTTTGGCTAGTATCTTGTAAGCTCTGTCAACTCAGACTGAGAAATAGTAACTAAAGTAGTGGAGTAGTGAATCAACAGTATTTTAAATCCTCCCCATGTGGCTTTGTAAGAAAATCCAGCCTGTATATAATGCCATTATTTCCTGTTAGAATTCCAAGTGCAACTGTATAGAAATAAAGATGATTTATTTCAATGCCTGGGTAATACTTTTTTTTTAAATTGACAACATACTAAAGCATTGTTGGTGTTTGCTCTGGTTTTTTTTTTTTTTCCTGCTTCTGTTACTATATTATTTATACAGTGCTAAGAATTTTGCTCCTGACCGAAGTATTTCTTTAGTACTTTTAATCAAAATCAGTTTTGCTTGCATTCTTAATATTTATCAATAATACTAAAATTTGTAAAGAAGTATAACCGTTAAGAGTTTCCTTCCTTTCTTCATATCCAGTTTTGTAATAGAGCAGCTGGGACATTCTTCTATTGTTTTGCATTTTGGGGGGAGGGGGGAGGTGGTGAAACAGTTTTCCTGGGCATTTTGCTGCTTGTAACGGAGAGGACAGAAGCTGTCGGGTGGGAGAAGCTCACGTAAATGACATTTTCAGAGTGCGTGCGGCTACTGTACAGACACGCGTGGGGCTGCCCTCGGCTTGTCCTGCTGAGCTGGCTCCTGGTGGCGTGTCGGGAAAAGCCGAGCGCAGCAAAGGGTTAACTTTTTACTATCAACCTCGGAAAGGCACATTTGCAATCCCTCCCAGTCCCGCCGTCTTTTTTACACCTCATTCGCTCACGCTGCTCTTCACTTCCAAGGCAGATCCTTTGACCTAAGCAGATTATTGTAGACGCGTGAAGGACACCGCAAGCTCTCTGTGCTTTTAAAGGAGGAGATTTTGGCTCCAAAATAGGACGCTAAGCTTTTCAGCCTCCTGCTGCTTTAGCTAGTCAGCACGAGGCGGTGTCTCCGGGCGCTCAGTGGGCTCCTGTGCAACCGGGTGGGAAACAAAAGCAGAAGCGGCCGCCGCCGCCGCAAATGTGGGAGCCTGTGCCATTAGGGGGAAGGGATGGCTACCAAGGGCCTGCGAGACCCGGGTTTCCTTGGTTTCCATGACAGTTATTAGGTAACACGGAGATCGAATTGTCTCCCACAATGCTCTTGGGGGTAGGGGGGCAAGGGGGTGCTGCGGGGACACAGCAGTTGAGTTGTGACTTGCAGCAACTCAGCACTCTGAGCATGTGAAACTCTGGATTATTGTGCCTTACTTCTTTGTTTGCTCTTTCTCATTTGTGTTTGCGAATTGCTCTGCTTTACTTTTTTTTCCTTTTTTTTTCTTTTTTTTTTTTTTAATGGAAGACCCTGGCATGTGCTACACGGTTTCTCAAATAATATTTTCCCCTTTTTATTTAGAGCTGAGCTTGGCAAAGCAAGGATATGAACAATTATGCAGGTGGGCTACTCGGGGGGAGTGAAGATATAAGGCATCCAAACAGGTATTGGCAACCTGCAGCACTGTAAAAAATGCCCCTCCAGCAGATTTCTGTAGTTCCAGCGCGGGAGACCGCCAGCAATGGGAGAAGTTCAATGGGCAGAAACAAAGAGAAGAGCAAGGAAGCGGAGGTAAGAGGAAGGTTTCCATTTGCTACGGTAGGACGAGCCTGCCTTTGGTAGCCACTGGGTTTGGCCGCTCCGCAGGATGCGGCGTGCCCGAGCCTTCCACATGGGCGCAGCCTGCTTTCCCACGCTGAAGCCACCTCCCGTGATAACACCTCGGCACTGCAGAAAAAAAAAGAGGAGGGTATTTGGGGAAGACAAAAAAAAAAGGAAGTTGCAAACTGTGATAGAGGGTTTTAAGGTTTTTATTTAAATGCATGCAGTCTGCTAGTACTGACAGTCATTGTTCCTTACAAGCTGTCAAGGAGCAGTTTCTTTATAATAGGTTGGATGAAAAAGTAGTCTTAATAAGATTCCTATCTCTGTTTAAAAAGAACAGAAATACCCTGCTAAACCCCGTCTTTCTAATATGCGTATGTTATTCGTAGCAAATGTAGGCATGAGTTCTATAACTTACTCTTTGTTATCATTTTAAAGGCATCGATATTTAGTTTTTTTTATCCCTTGACTGACTGACTTTGATTCATAAGCATACAAAAGTGTTGTTCCATTAGTAAATATTGTATCCTGTTGTTTTCCAGTTAAGAAACTGTAGGTTCATATTATGTTAATGGTTAGAACAAAAAATACAGAAAAGCTGTGCAATTTTAATGGTATTTTTACCTGTAGGAATCTCTTTTGCTATGTATAGATTAAACAAGCATTGTGCAAGACCAAAAAAAACCACCAAACATAACCCTTCCCATCCCAAAACATAAGTAGTCTGTTTATAGATGTAGCAGTGAATGTACATAACATAGACATCTGCTTTTTACAGACGTGTTTCTTGTCTCTGTGTTTTCCTGTTCCCTCTTGCTGTATGGAAAACAAGGAACTATTGGGAAAACAAACATGATGTCTTTTAAGTGTTATCTAAGAGACTGTGACAAACTGCATCCCTGAAAGAAGTAGTGTTTTAACTTTCTTTTTGTGGTTTGTGTGACGTAATTTTCAGGAAATTGTTAAGTTCAGGAGATGATTGATACTCATAACATGTCTGTGTGATTGTGGAAAATTATTGGTAAGCTTGCAGGATTTTTTTTTTTTTTTTTAAGATGCCTTTTTTGCTCAATATTTGACTTTGACAAGTTCACTGAATGTGATTATTCTGTTTGTTGTTTGAGCACCTATGTATAAGCAGTGTCCTTCCCGGGAAGTAGTCTCCAGTTGCTTACTGGTAGCACTGTCCTCAGAGTTGATAACATCTAAAGATCTGTGTACCGAAATGGAAAACCTTTGCTTTGATTTGTTTTTATTCTTCCATTGATTGGTTAAAGCTGAAGGTTCAGGTGGAGACTGTTCTTTGTATTGAGACTCAAGGTGTGAAAAGCAGTTACTTAGCCTAAAATTGCTCTCTGGCATTCTTGTTTTAATGTCATCGTTAGAGTTAACCGAAGAATGCATGCAACATTCGCACAGGGGTCAGATAAGTGCCGTAGTTAATTTAGGGGGGCAGGGGAAGTGTGAAGCTTCTGAATCCTAAGAATCATGTGCTTTTCTACGGTTTTCTTCCTATGAGGTCTGGGTTGCATCATTTCAGCAAGGCTCCAGTATCTCAGAAAACAAAGTATTTTCTTGAAAGTTGTGGAAGTTACATAGCAGAAAAGAGCAAAATGGCCGGGATAATTAAGTTCATGAGAGTTCTCTTCTAAAGTGAATATGAAACCCCCCCCCAAAATCCAATCCCCCAAAACTCCCAACCAACCTTAAAGTACACGGCTGCTCATTGAAATGTATTTGCTGAGCTGCCCTCTGCTGGGCAGAGCCGAATCATCCTGCTCGACTGTCTGCTCATCCCTTGAGGCTTATGGCTGTGATTTATACAGCATAAAATGCCGTTGATAGAGATTGTAGATCAAGTGGTAAAGACTAATGTTTTTCACATCATATCTACAGCTTATGTAAAGTATGATGATCTTCAAGTTTGTTTTGTGCGTGTAATCTGGGAGTAGTGAACCAGCCTTTTTATTGTCCGGAACCAGCCTTTTATTGTCCGGTTGCTCAGGTTTACATAGATAGTCTTCTATCCCTGCAATTCCTACACAGCATGGTCCTCACAAAGGGAAACTTCCTTGCTTGTACTCACTGTTTCTGTCTGTGTTGGTGAGAGTCTTCTGGGTTCATGGCATCCACTGATACTCTTTCTGCGCGTACCTGCTTCCTCCGCCTTTCCATTAGCAGGCATTTTGAGGTGAAAGAAGTTAAATGGGCTTCCTAGAGCAGTGAGAGCATCAGGCTGGTTCAGGTTTAGGACATGAAGAAATGAGATGTCTGAAAGGTCTTCCAATTACTAGGATAACAATTGTTAGGATTGTATGCCAAATTCTGTTCCTGCTAGAGAATTTTGTACAATGTCCTTACAACAGCATTAAAATTTATGAAGAAGAGTTCGTCTTCTAATTGCAGAGCTTGCTGCAGTGAACTATTTCCAAGTTCACAGAGAATTAAGTAAATCTAGCTGACTTAAATACCTCAGTTGCATATGATTCATGATGCAACTCATACTGTAATGCTTTTCTGTGATTATAGATGCTTGTAGACATGCTTTATGTGAAGGTTTTAATACGTGACTATGCACACTTACAGATGATGGCCAAATATTGGTCTATTTTGAAGAATACTATTAAGTGCAGTATTAATTATAAGCCACAAGTGTCCGCAATGGGTATCTGACCAATATTAGGAGTAGAGGCATGATAACAATGGCTAGAGGGAGCTTTTTAAGGCATCTTCCTATGCAGTATCCTTTGCAGGAGCAAAAACTTTTGTGCAGTCTATTCCCGTAATTTTTGGGTGGTTTGCCTCAGTAATTAGCAGAAGTTGTAGCTAACAATGGCTTTTGCATTAAATTTAACTATAGAGCTTTGCGTGTACTCTAAAGATGAATATGTTGTATAACTTGTTGCAGCAACTCTGCACTACATTTCCATATGTAGGTATAATCTTCTGCTAGTTTATTTCACTGATTTTCGGAGCGCTTAACAGTCATTAATGCTATTTGTTTTGCCCAAAACATTTAAGCGAACAAGCTGTCTTTCTTATTCTTTTAGTAATGCTATTGGAAAAGATTGTTGCATAAACAAGGACTAGAGTATAGGGTGCATTCACAACACGATTTGAACTTTTTTGATATTCAGTAGTTAATTCAGCTTTCTTCAGTATTTGAGAAAGATCATAAGTTTACAGTGAAATGTGTACTTGTGTTTCTGTGATGGAGAAAAACACTTGGGTATCTGTTTTCAGAAGAGTTTGTTGGTACAACTGTTGTTCAAAGTAGATTAAGTCAGTAACCCGAAAATCAAATTACGTCATCAAGACTCCAAATGTGTTAAGTTTTTGAAAACAGACTCCAGTGCCTGGAAAGCAGTGCCATATTAGTAGGTGTCCCCCAGTTTATATGTATGTAACATTTAAACAGTTATGCTGGACTTCTGGTTGATTTTCTCTACTGTGATAAAAAAGGCTAAAGAAGCATGTATGTTTCCTGAAGAATACAGTTGGTGAAATGCCTGCACTGGCTGATAATTTTATTATTTATTAGTGAACATAGACTATGAAGTTCATGAAGTATGCTCTGTTTACATTGTCTTGTGTAGGGGCATGGATTATTATTCTCAAGTAAGTTAAGTACTGCAAGAAATTTTCATACAGTAGAGAAAATTGGACTGGGCAACTGGGTGAAGCTTAGCAAAAATACTAACACTAACCTAGAGTTCTCAAGGGTCATAGAATAAATGGCCATGACTAATGTGGAATAACAAATTTAAATGTTGTATACTCAGAGTGGTAGGAGTACATTTATAAAAGACAAAAATAAATGTCATGATATGGCAGAGAAGATACTCCTTGCTGCCAAACGAAATTTGTAGACACTGTACCTTTTCAGCTTAAGCTGTGGTACTGGAATATTTGCACGCTGTTTGTAAAAGGATTAGCATAATGAACTCTTGTCCATGAAAAGCGAAAATAAAGTCTGTTTAGCTGAGTGTAATCATTTCAGAGTACAAGATATTTTAATAAAGAAGGCAGTGACAGTTAGGAGTCAATCTTGATTTGGTTACCTTGCCAGAATTTTCATTAAAGAAAAGAAAAAAAAGGCCTTTGGAACTGTAATATGACTTTTGGACCCATTCATATGGTAGTATGACTTGCTTGTTACAGTGATGAGTCTTATGTCTGTTGACCCAAAACCAAACCCAGTATCCTAAAGATATTAAAAAATTTGATGTTCTCTAGTTACTATTAACAAGTAATGAATTTGCTGTGTTATTGTTGCTTTATTTTTAGTTTTGATTCTTTGCTTATAACTTACTGGTAAATGGTTTTCTACTTATGTCTACTACATTTCTATAGTCTTAATATATTTTGTTGTTCTGGCAGAGGTAATGATGAATATTAGTTTCCTTCACAGGTTTTCATAGAATTTAATAAGATGCAAGGAGGAATTCTCTTTTTCTCCAACAAATACAAAAAAGAAGCGCTGCTACATTAGTTTTTGAATCTACCTGTTTAAATGTCTTTCTCTTTCCCTGTCAGATCCTCAACCCAATGTTTATCATACTTTAGCATGAAATTTAATTCTGCATATTGCATAATTCTGTTCTGTGAAGGAAACACTGGACCTCTGTCTGCTCTTCAGTAGTGTTTCCATGTTCTGACATCTCAAAGGCAGCAAGACAGCAAGAGATCTGTAACTTTTGAGGCTTTAAACGTTATCAGGGAAGTACTTTGACATTTATGGAGAGAGTATGGTGGATTAGATTTGGTGGTTTTGCTGTACAGTTTGTACCTTTAAAAAAAATAAGATTTGAATGTGTTGCTCAAAATTATGTATGTTCGTTTATTATGAAGTGCGTGCATTTTTTTGGAAGCAGATCTTCAAGTCAGAATTGAGACTGAAACCTAATGGTTATTTCAAATGCCACATTAGAGTAGCTTCTAACATTTCTTTTAAAAGCCAGACTAGAGTTACTGCTAACATTTACCTTAAAGCTTGTAAATAGTTTTAGGAGACATTGACATGCTTTTCAAGGGAGGAGGCGGTAGCTGAATGTTCTTGATGGCAATGAATTGTTTTACATTTACCTATGTTCTCTCACCTGTTACTTGCTTAACTTTAAATAGATGTAATGACAGACTAAATACTTTCAAAGGCATATACTTTCTTGTGTGCTACAAAGAAAGTGGTGCTTATGCGTTTCTGTTAAATGATTTTCTTGGCAATTGTGAGATACATAGATATTTGATATTTGAAACATGTCTGTAATTAATGAAAAAGGGTAAAAGTTTTACATGTCTGTTTATGTTGTTTCATTGCCTTACAACCTTAAGTCAAGCAATGTATTGCATTTCTTTCTGTTAGATGGGGAGGCACAATATTTAGTGTATTTAAATTTGTTTGTGGCTTTGATCACTTTACTGAGAGGTGAAATTAGAGTAGCTCCTGATACGTGGAAATGTCACTTATACCAGTGTTTATAAAATAGCAGATATTTCTTCTTCTGGTGGCTTGAGGCATGTGATGCAAGGGATAAAAGCCTTAGAATTCCAGGGAATTGATGAAATATTCTTCAGCCAGATAGCAGAGGTTACTGGTTTTGTTGCTGATTATCTTAAATTCTCTTCTTAAAGTTTCTTAGGTATAATTTAACAGATAAATAGATATGGTCATTTATTATCTAACATTCAGGTGGAATTTTTTTACAGGAAGTGTACGGATGCTTGTTTTTAAGTATAGCTGCCTGCAAAGAGTCATGCAATTGCGGTCTTTTTAGGAGGTATAATTTTTTATTCAACAAGTAGATGTGGGCGTGGGAGAATGGGGAGGGGGAGCTCTAGCATATGGATCAGATTACTGATATACTTTGGCACATATTGCTTTTCCTTCATAGTTTGTCTTAATATAACGCTCATGTTGGACATGATGTTACATACAACGTATGACAAAATCTCTAATCCTGTATATTGTCAATATTGTATGGTATTTCTCAAGAGACATGTGAGGTTATTCATCTTTTCTTGACACGACCACGGTTTGGACTTCTGTGCTATGTTTGCATGGAAATCCACCTGTATCTGCAGTTACAAGACGCTGCTTCCTGGTGAAGTTTTTCTGTAATTTTGCGGTGATAGATTGCTGTTGTGTTTAATGGTTGAAGTGCTCCCAAACTATAGCTGTAAGTCAGTCTGTGGTGTGCTCAGTTTTCTTTAGGATGCTTTAGAAAGTTGAAGTTCTTTATCAGTGAGTCTTCTGACTCATGTTTGGGAACTGTTATTATTTTGGTCTGCCATGTGATTCTTATGACAGGTGACTTCATGACAGTGAAAGAAAGGGGAAGTGTTATCTAACACAGGCTAGGTTTGTTCTAATAATTTTGGCTTCTTGTTCCTTTTTCATATTTGTGTGAATAAAAACCATTATTCTGCTACCAGTAAGAAAATAAGAGATTGCTTGCTGTGTTTTTATTAGCATGCTGTAGGATAATGCCTATTCTTTACAGGCTGCTTTTCCTGATAAGATTACGTAAAGGCTACTGGCCGTGTAGTATGATTGTCAGGCTTTTTATGAGAAGAAGACGGTAAAAGCATATTTCACCAACTTGAGTTGCTGTGTATTGACTATGCATCAAATACCAGTATTGATTTTAAAATTAGTCTTTTCACTGATAAAGGATTTGGAGCTTAAGATTCCATATCTCAGTAGCCTTCTTCCTCTTTATGTTTCTAACCAATGCTTACAATCTGCTGGCGCATGTCTTCTGATTCTGCTGAAGTTTAACTACAAGTCTCATGAAGAAAGTTTTTATAATTCCTTTTATCTCTGGAATTCCCAGTTCCAGTAAACTGAAGGTTTGGGCTTGTGTGTGTATTTCCCCCTACTACTCTAAAATGGTTCTGAGTTTAAAATATTAGACTTCAGGTTTCATTTCATTTGGATTTCCTTCTAATGTTAGTCTGAGATTTTACAGGGGAAGCATTGCCATATTAAAAAGTTATTGTAAATATTTCCTGCTAAATTGTGCTTTTAAAAACAAATGCAAACCCCAACAAACCAAAACCACACAAAAAAATTCCATCTGTTTTAATTAGTGGTTGTTTGTCTTGTCTTCAGCTATAACCTTCCATGGCTTACTTAGTTTCATGGCTTACTTAGGTCCTGAATTAGATTGAAGCAGTGGCTGTAATTGAGACAGTTTCCAGAACATGTGCTTAAACCTGGTAGCTGAATGGGGCTGATCTGGAAGTGGAAAAAATTCAGGAAGATGAAAAACTGATTATTTGCTCTAGGTACCTTTCACACTGACTTCCATTATGAACAGGGCTCTTTGAACTTTTCTTTCTGTTGCAGATGCTTTTATTCTGTGGGCTGACATGTTGCGAATACAGTTCAAATGGAAGTTATCTAAGGCAGACTTTGTCATCAGCAAAGCGTGTGTTCCAAGACTCATTTTAGAGAAGTACTCTCAAATATAGACAGTGTTTTAAAAAGCAGCTTCTGTAGTCACATATATACCCCAACAAATCTTGTTCTGATTAAAGACAGCTCTCAGGCATTGAAATCTGGTTGACTGCAACTATGTGATTAGTTAAGGAACAACATCATAGAGGCTCAAATTGCTTGTGTGTACTGCTGGCTTTGTAAAACTTGTGGTGCTAGCCCTACAGGTGTATCCAGTTTTGTCTGAATCTAGCTATCTGAACAAGAAAATTTTAAAGGAAAAAAGCCTGTGTATTCAAGTACATAATCAGCACAGACAGAGAATTATGTAAAATTATTATTTACGGTAATATTTAATTCTTCTTCATAATAATGATCAAAATAATACTGAATTTGACCTGACTTTTATTTCTAAGGCAGAGCAGACTTTCCCAGCTTGAAGGTCTTTCTCCAAGACACTGAATGTAGCTCATTGTTATCTTGAAAGTGCAAAATTCTCTTCTGTATAGCACAGACGCCACTTTCAGCTCATGCCATCAGCTTTGGGAAGGGAAGGGTGTTCGTTAACGCCTGACTTCAGTGAATTGTTACAAGCATATTAGAAACAAAATTCTAGTTTACACATGCGCACACTGCAGAAGCTACTCAAATGACGTGAAACTTATTTATTGTCCTTTTTTTAAAAAAAAAAAAAGAAAGAAAGAAGAGGCGGTTATCGTAGGTCTGCCGAGCTGTGTACCTGCTGGCGGCGGGGTGCCTCGTTTCAGCACCACGGACAGCGCCCGGGGTCTGCCCCCGCCCTTCCCTCTCCGGCGGCCGCTCCTCCTGCCGCGAGAGGCGGCGGTGGGAAAAGGCGCGCGTTTCTTAGCTCGGGTCTAGGACGGATGTTTGTAAGTTTATTATTTTGAGGTTTTGCTGAATTTTGTGTTACTTTCAATAAAAAGAGAAAAGACAATGTTTTGTGCTGGGGAGTGGAATTTGACAGTGTAACCTTAAAGGGAATGCAGACATCATCTGCTCCATATTCTCGGGCGGGATGATTTAACTTTACTAAGAAGATAGAGGATGGTTCTCAACCTTCTTTGAAGTATTAGTAGATCTCTCAACTCTTCTAGGCTGTGAATACACAAGAGTCGTGACTTAATTTCCCCATCCACGCCATCTTTTTAAATTGTGGCAGCACTAACAGTTAGGCAGGCAATGGAATCATTTCCTTGTTCAGAATATTGCTTGACTGTATCCATATTGTGGAATGAAACTTTTCAGTCGTTAGCATCACATCTATACCTTCATTTAGCTCACTTAGCCAAATTTGTCCAGCTATGTAGTCATAGGATTATGTGAATATAGAAGGATCAGACTATTTTAGTGGCAATAATAAGAAAACTGTCTCTTGGAGCAAGCAGATGAATTGTCTGGATCCACTGACATGTGATCCAAAGAAACCCCTTTTTAGTTTACTTGCTGGATATATTTGAGATTGCAGCTGTATTCTACAGCACTGTTATGCTGAAACAGTTTAAAGTAGTTATGGTAATATCTCATTGATTTTAAAGAAGTGTTTGTCTTATTAGAGAGATTTGTTGTCTAGTGGCAGCCCAGATAAAAAAAACCCACACGTGCTGCCCACTGTCATTTCTCTTAAACCTCTTGCAGATGCTTAAAAGGAGACTTTTCCATTCTGTGCTCTACCGTTACTGCAGTAGCCTGTTGCACTGGCTGTAGTGGTTTCTGGGGAATAAAGGGCATACAGCTAACACTTTGCCCTCTTATTACCCTGTATGGTTCTGGGCAAGAAATTGGAAACCTTCATTTCAGTATAGGAAGTAAATGTCAAGTACCCGGTGCGAGAACAAAATGAGGTGGGGGAAAGGGACAGACAGCAATACTGTGTTAGTATTTCTGAGTTTTAACTACTTTGAGTATATTACTTCTGTTTACTTCAGAGACTCTCTTTCTTTATCTGTGAGAGAAAAATAAAATACTTGGTAGTACTCCCAATCATTTGACTTCTCCAGTGGTCGGCAAGATTGGACAAACCTTGTGAAAATAGTGCATTTTGCATTCTGTCGATGTGTTTGCCTTTTTGCAGTGAACCTTGCCGTGCTGGTGAGTAGGGAGCAAGATATCCGAGTATGCTATATCACGTGATAGATGTAGCAAGAGGATTGTGATTAGGCAGTGTACAAGGCCCAAAGAGGAGCTGGTTTGATACCTGTGAAGACTGTGTGCCTGGAAGGACGCTGTATCTATAGTGCTGGGTGAGAGAGTTAAAGGCGCTGGAGTTGCATGGGATAGTGAGTGCGTGAGCGGTGTGAAAGCTTCTCTGCTCTCTCCATTTTCTAACCCCTTCCAGCCTTTTTCTCTGAATACAAGAGATCAGACACAGGTGAGGATGTGAATTGCCTTTCCCAAACCCTGTTTCGGGGCTATATCACTGTTACAGATAGGCAGCGACAGGAAGGCCTGTTAAAATCCTCTAATGTTGCTGCTGTCTCCTATAGCGAGGAAAGGAGGTCACAGCATGCACAGGGGTAGTGCTGCTGTAAGCTCAGCCTAACTGCATGCCTGGCCTGAAATGTCTTTCAAGTCTCATTAGTGAGGAATCCCCACTGTAAGCCAGTGTCAGCAGGTGGTGTTTTTTGGCCATCCTGAGCTGCAATGAATGTATTGAGCCATTGCTGGTTCTCTGATGGTCCTCTTTATAGGATCCACGGCCAATCATTTAATGCATGAAAATAGTGTTTTGATCATACTTTTTCTGCTGTATTTCTTCCTCCTCCCTCCATCATCTATAATGCTGTTCTTTGAATCATTATAACAAGGACTGAATTTGATGGACACCTTGCAGAGCTCTGACTTTGGTTCTAATTCCAGATGTATTTTTCCATGCTTTTGTTTTCCTCATCTGAAATTAGTGCGGCACTGCTCCTTCTGCTTTCATAGAACATTCCGAAATCCCCCAGTGAAGTCCATTTTATAAGGGATGTCAGTGCATTGTATTGTTTCATGTAGGTGGATCCTGTAGGTAAAAAGTTTCCGTGAAAACAATAGACCCTTCAGCTTCTACAGTTCCCACATAATCATGAAAGTTCTGTGCATATGGTGCAGCCTGACTCAACTTATTTCTTTTGTGAAGGGTCCTTGGTTTTTGCCATTTTAAGCTTTGTTTAAAATACAAATGTTAGTTACTTATCTCTTGTGCATTTGTTGAGCGTGGTTGAGAATTTGGACTACTAGTGTCATTGTCCATTTAAAATTTCTGAATATTAACACATACAAAGAAAAATCATAAGTTAAAAGAGGTTGGAAGAATAATGGTAGAATTTGATGCAGAACTGTTAAATCTTACTTAACATGTTGGTTGGTATTTATGGCCTATGGGATATAACTTTTCATTTGTGAAATTTCTAGTACCTTTTTGATTGTATGAGTCTTTGAGGATTTTCTTTGGTAACACAGTCTTTATTCTGTATTATTTATGTGACCGTAAGTCATGTTACTGGTCTTCTGTGTATTTAGCACATAGGTAGAAGGGCAGTTACCATAGTTTCATAAATTATTTTAAGATTCTGGTATTCCAGTAAGGCTCACAGTGTTTGTTTCTGATAAAATTAAAAATTAGTAGACTGGTCATGACAGTGCTATCAATACCAAATGTGCAAGGAGGAAAGAAGAATCGCCATATGAAAAATGGTGGGCTCAAGGATCATCATTCTGAATTGTGTGCTTCAAAGCATTTCAAACTAAAAAAAAAGTCAAACCATTCAGAATGTTTTTTTGTATATTTTCACAGATTGTGTTATCGAGCTTTTTTTCTGTGATCATAATTGCAAGACTGTTTTTTTAAGAGAAATTTGGCATTCTTGCTTAATAACACAACTCTAAGAATGAGCGTTGCATTCCTTACTTTCGGAGATTTCATAGTCTCAGCATCTGCTGCCAGCCATCCTGGATGGAAAATTTTGAGTTCATTTGAGATCTTAATATAGCATTCTCTTTTCTTTTGAATTGCTGCTGTCCAGGTGTTATAGGAGAAGTATGACAGAGTCAATTTTCTCTCTGAAGCTAATGTAACCTTTATTGTCAAATAGCTAAGCTCAAATAAATAGTTTATGACATAACTGGGAATAGTTGCTCTGCTGTCATATTTGCAGTACAGTTCACAGTGCTGCCATACGCAAGTGATGGACCTGTTCTATAAAACTTTGAGGCATCACTTCAGTGTCCATTCTGAAAAAAATGATTAACCTACAGCATTTTGCTAAACTCATTTTTTCCTGAATTAAAAAAAAGAAATAAGGGAAAATTTAAACATCTGATAATTGGATTGCTGATTCATACAGTACTTTTTGCTAAAATGATTACCCCAAGTAATATATGTATCTGTGTATGGTAACTTAATGTGCAGATAAGTCAAATTCAGGTTAAATGTGTTTGACTAAAGTTTTTATCTTCAGTGTGACATCTTTTTTTATTCTTGTTTGTTTGTATTTCCCTTGGCAGCCGTACTAAGACTTGATACTTTCTGGTGTGCAAAAGCATATTTTGTTTGCCATTCACTTTCTGGCAGAATAGCATTTGGCACTGGGTAGAATCAGAAGAGTGGAACATTTAAGAAACAAATGCTCTACTTCTACTAGTAGTGAAGTATTACTCTTTAAAAAAAACCCAAAACAAGCAAACCCTGCTGATGTTCTAGTTTAACTAGTCAAAGTATACTTAGCTTTGAAATCAAGCATTGTGACTGCAAAATAGGTTTTATATATCCTTACATTATTGATAATGAACATTTTGGTAACACTGAAAATGATGATGTCATATTATCTCATGGAAGTACAAGTGGCATTATGTGACATAATAGGATGTCAGAGGTCTCAAGTCTGTAGTGCAAATACCTATTCCCAAATTTATGCTACTTTAATGGGAGAAAACCTAAACAGTATTTCTTTGCTCTTACTCTGCCTGAATTGCTGCAGTCAAAGACGTTTAATGTTGAACTACCATTTCAGATGTCATTTGTAAACCAGATTCACTTACTGTCCTTCCCATGATGAAGAAGAGTAGAAAAAAGGAAACTTTCATGGCGATTTGGTTGTCTTTTTTCTTCTATTATTTGCCTTGCATTTTGGTCTATGTGCTGGGGGCTTCTTGGTTGTGAATTGTACTGTCTTTTATGATCTAGATTGACTGCTGTAGCTACGTTCAATATACTGCCTGAGTAATTAGGCTTTTTAAAACAAAGGCTTTTTTAAAACCTTAAAATGATTATTTATTAAAAAAAAGAAAAAAAAATTTTAAAAAATCGCAACTTGGAATCTGCAGCAGACTAACTTACTGAAAACTTGATTTCACTCTGAAGGAGGTTACATTAACAAATACAATCTGTGATCTATGAGGGAAAAGTAAATTTTCTGTTGGCCTGCAGGGGAGTTACAGTGCAAAGCTTTTTCTGTTCTTCCTGTGATCCTACTAATGTTTTTTCCTTCCAAATTTCTGGTTAGAAATATTGAAAGCTGGAATAATTTAAGGAAGAAAGTATCATAGAGAACAAATAGAGATTTTTTTGAGGCTTTCTAGCTCTGCCTACCTAATCTGGCAGATTTCAAGGAATTCTCAAACTGTGAAAGTGTTCACAACCTTGCCTGTTTGGGATCTGTGCTTTAAGACTCTGCTTTTATAGTCCATAAGGTGATGACCTGGGTCTGCATGGGGGGGGCGAGGGGCATTGCTGCAAGCCCTTCCCCATCAGAGACACCGTGACTGAGGGTCTACACTTCAGAACAACCCTAGCCACAAAACAACACGTTCAGCTTTTAGGACACTGCTACATTCACCATCTGACTCCTGAAGACAGGAGAGCTTGAGCTAGAAAGAGATTGTGCCATGGAACAGATTTGGGACCCTCATTTTGTCTAAGCTGATCTAAGCACAACATAGAAGCTTTGTGCACTGTAGAAGAGATGTGTATTTCAATAAACACCTACTTTGTAGCAGGTGCTTCTGATGGTTTCAACCATCTTATTAGGGAGAGATGTAAGAAGAATATGTAAGTGCAGATCTCAGCAGGAAACAATCATGAGCATTCGGTTGACATTTTTGGTAAAATGTATATGAATAAAAGTATGAAAATATATTTAAAACCTAATCTTTAATTTTACTGTTTCATGAAACAGCAAAACACTAATTTTTGCTGGTTTTGTGTGAGAACTGATCTCACTGTGTGCCGAGTGCTTCAGTGAGATACTAGGTACTTTCAGGTGAGGAGATTTAAGAAATTCCTGAGGCATCAAGCATCTTTTTCCTTGCTGGATTCAAGTCACAGTTGATATTTCAACTACATAAATCTTAGCGGAAGATAGGCTGAGGTCTTTCTGACCAGAAACATGTTTGGATATGAAACACAAGTTTGTGTACTAGTTTAGCTTCTGTTCTATAGCTGCCGAGTCTCCCAGATTTCCTAGGGTAATCTTTTGACTTGTTCTATGTAAAGTTAGACAGGTGTGTTGTTGCAGGTCTTTTTGCGGGGGGGGTTGGTTTTTTTGTTTTGTTTTGGTTTTTTTTTTCCTTTTTTTTTTCCCCCCTGATGGGCTTTGGCTGGTTTACATCGTTAGTATCTATGCTTCATCTAATGGGCCTGAATAATTTCTGGTTATTGAGTACTGTATGTAGGAGCTGCTTTGGCTGTAAAATTAGTTCTATAAGAAATGTTAAGTCTACCCTATGCTAGGGGTGTTTTTATGTGGCATATGGATTGTTTTTCTGTCCCTTTCAGCAATTGTAGGGTCTTGTCTTTTACGGTAAGTCCAAACAGGTTTTTTTATGCCTTATGCAGCTACCTGGTGATAAAAATTCTCTAAAATTGTAGCAAATTGAGGCTGTCAGAGATGGAATAAAAGCACCTTCAAGGTAATCATTGGTCTGTGTGAACAGTGTTTACTTGTGAGTGACAGAGAATCAAGTTTTAAAAAATTTGAACCTCATGAGAAATCTTGCCCAACTCTACTGCTTGTTTGATGTAAAAAGACTGGTTGTGGAAAAACTGGGGGAGGGGTGGCTGTTTCAGGGTAAAGGACACGTTCCATTTTATGCACAACATAAAGCAACAGGGCACTTTTACCAGGTGTCCTCATAAAGTCAGTTGCATTTGGTATAATGTTAGGGCCACCAAAACCCACATTATGAAACATTGGCTTTCACTTCTGCACCTGAAAATAATATGTCTGAATAGCGATTATTCCTCATGCATGTAAAATTGTGGATATAAAAACAGCAGAGCATGTCACTATGAAAATTATTTCTAAACACTTTGTGCACTGAGTAGATGCTCCATAAAATTCATCTTACACAAAAGGAAATAAATGCATGGGCCGTAAAGAAGTGTGCAGCAGAAATGCCTTTAATTGTAAATTTGTGGTTTTTCTGTGTAAGAACAAAAGGTTTAAAGGAAAAAGCTAGCAAAAAATCCCCAATTTGGAGAGCTGAGCAGCTGGTAGAAGGTGCCCCTTGACAAAAGTGGCCATGCTGATCATGTTATTACTATGAGTTTGCACAACTTCTACGACCATTGGAGAGCAAGGGTCTGACTTGAAGATGCCAAATGAGTGAAGTATGTCTCCAGAATCTGACTTCTGAATGCAGAAGTCTCTGGGATGGGTCAGAGAATATAGTAATTCTCTAACATAATTACTTTTTCCCAGTGTCATGGGCATCTGAACATATTTCTGCAATTTCATTTAACCTTTTGGGAGTTTTTATTTGTTTTAATATGAAACTTTAGCTTGAAGAAAGACTGAAATTATGCATAAAAATGAAGCAATAACTCATCAAATAATTAAGAATAGATTGAAAACTCAATTTCAAACAGAAAAGAATGTTGAAGCTCGTGATCAAACATTTAGAATATCTGCATTATTTTTACCTAGGATACATGGAATTGATGTGTGGGAAATTGTTTCCAAATATTTCTAAACATTAATTATTTTTTGCTCATTCTCCTTATGTATTTTTCATGACTGGATAAAGCCTGTACCTTTCTTCCTGTGTGACTTTTAGAAATGAAGCTTTATGATAACTAGTACGTTCTTAGTTTTCAGATTTGGAGTAAGACATTCAGGGAGGAAAAAGTGCGTACGATACATGTGAAATACACAGCTGTTAAATGCAGAGTTATATTACAGCATGTAGCATTTGCAGAATTTGCAGTTAATACTAAGTACTACTTACTCAGTGTCAGATGTCTTTTGACTGCACAACTTTAAATGAGAAACCTATAGACTTGCAATAGTGAGGGGATGCTAAGGATTCTTGATCGCAGCATTTGATGGTCCAGTGGCTCCCACTTCTTGGGAAGATAATTTAAAATGTGGTGATGGCAAAATGTATTTAACCTGGATGATTTTTCAAGAAATGTTTTATTGCATTTTGAGGTCCCCTGAAGTGCCAATTTTTATTGTTCTGTATTGGAGATTATTAATGTGGATTTAATATGAGAATTTTCTGCACATAATATAGGGACCCTCTAGAGAGGAAAAATATGTATTTCTGCAGGGGAATTTAGGTTGAAGTACCTGCAAGAACAGAACCACACCATGATATAAAACCATTTAGTAAGAAAAACAGAAAATAAATTGCTAAACAGGATGGCTATAGTGAGTTGACAGCAATTTCTGTTGTAAGATTTCTTTTCTATGTAAGGACACAGAAGTGGTTGAATCACCATCCCTGGAGGTATTTAAAAGACTGGGAGACGTGGTGCTTAGGGACGTGGTTTGGTGGTGGTTTGGCAGTCTTAGGTTGATAGTTGGACTCAGTGATCTTAAAAGTCCCTTCCAACCTAGACAATTCTATGATTCTGTCACGCACCAACACTGATCAAGGCTCCTGCCCCTCTGGCCCAGTTGAGCAGGGCCATAGGCTGGGTGGAGAGGGCACTTGCTGCAAAGGGTCCATGTGCCCAATTTCTGGCTTGCAGCTGGCTTTTTTGAGTAGTCAGCTGTTCCACCTGAGACTCAGCCTTCTGCATGTTTTCTGGCACCCACAGGTGGTTTCCCACTGACAGGCACCTTTCTTCACTTTTTGTTGGTGTCTGACTCGGGTGGTCAGGTTAAGCTGCCAATTGCTTCATTGCTGTGTAGGCCCCGGCTAATCTCTTTGACTTTTTCCCATGTATCTGAAGCCAATTAGTGGTTGTTACCTGGGTTACTATGACTTTCTGGTCTCTCACCACAAATATGTTACAAGGACATAAAGTACGACTGCTTTATTTTCTTTCCCGTGCATATCTAACCCATGGAACAGGATAGACCCTCTCATTTGGCAGGGACTTGGGTCAGCCTCCCACATACCAATTATCTGTGTTATTGGTGACAACTATCTTTGGTTTTCCAACTTGTTATCTGATTGGTGGGCAGGTATGGTTCAGACCTCATTTCATCTGAGCAATGCCTTCAAGTAAGCTTCACCCCATGACATATATGCATACATATATGTGTATGTACGTGTATGTACATATTTCTTTTAAAGAAACTTGCTAACATGAACAAATTGGTGATATCCTTAGTTAATGTTGCTCAACACTTTCCATTATGAAGGTGTTCTTAGTTGTTAACAGTTTTGCTGAGCTTTAGCTGTTTGGCTTAAATGCTCTGTGCTGTCTCTCAGTTGAAAAGATTCAGATATGATGATACAGGTATGCCCCTGAATAAAATTAGGGAAATTGCTTGTTTTGATTGTGTTAAAGATTTAAAATAAAAACATGCTTGGAGTTCCTAGTCTTTGCTTACCTTTTGTCAGTAGTCTTTACTGATTCAATCTGCTGTAACAAAAAAAATATTACTACAGTAAAAAAAAATTAAAAATTACTGCTTTCACCCAACAGTATCTATTTTAAAAAAACCCAACCCTTTCAGGATACCTTGAGAATACACTCTAAGTAAGACTTCATTTTTTACTTTTTTAGTTTCATTGTGCAGTGGCAAAAATTTTAATTCTTTAATGAATTATAACATTATGATTTTTTTGTTGTGGTTTGAAGTTTCTGAAATATAGGGGGAGGAATTTAGATAGTAAGCTGCTCAAGGTGTATTTTCTTTACTTTTTTTTCCAGTAGGATCTCTGCAACTGCAATCTTCTGGCAAGCAATCAAATGTAATAGTTGTCTTTTTGCAATAATTTAACACTGAAATAAGTTGTATGTGTGACTTTTAATGACTGACAGCTGTTAAGATAGTATTGTTGTTAAAATTATTGCATGAGCTAGAAACTGTTGAGTAATTTTTGTGCTATCCCTTTACTTTCCTTCCCTTTAATTGTAGTACGTCATATACCAAAATTTAGTCTTTATTTAGAAATTTCTCTCTTCAGTCTGTGGTTTCATGTAAGGATATTGGCCTTTTTGATAATCCAGACAGTTTTGTAGTGCTGTTAAGTCAGAATGGTGATACCTACTGTGTAAAGTATAAATTACTGGCTGATAAAGCAATACCCATAAACCTGTAATCAGGTAGGTATTGTTTGCATACATTTCCTGACATAGATCTCCCATTTGAAGCATTTTTTATACCCAACTGTAGTTTCACAGTTTTCGTTTTTAGAGTGAGACCCCTCATTTTCCATTTTGACTAATGATACAGTTTAGTGCTGGTTTCTAACACAAAATAGCAGTTTAGGAATTTATCTGACCAAGAACGCAAGAGCTTTAGTTTCATTGAATTTTGAGGGTTGGTAATTCAGATTTTCATCATCTGTGAGACATAAAAGATATTGACTAGCACAAATTGTATCCGATTCACCTATCCTTTCTCTCCTCTTTCCAAAAACTGCTGGAAAAGGCTGTAGCAGTAGGCTAGAAGCCAGCAAATGTTACACATTTTACTTCATCTTTTTTTGTTCCTTACTAAAATCAGGTGAAGAAGTTGTAAATCAAGCCTGTTAAAATTCCAAGTGTGCAGATCAGTGCAGGGAGTGCAGGCGTTTATTTTTGCTTCATCAGACACCCTGTTATTTTACACAAAAGCTTACAGTATTTGGGTAGTCATTTGGAAATACTGTGTGACTTCAGTATCACTAGTTGTAAAACTTCTGTCTTACTCTTTGCAGTTTTATGTTATTCAAAAACTTTAAACATGACCTGCTTCCAAAATGCAAAAGACCATGATGCCATTTAAGAGTGTACAATAAAAATGTAGTTGCACAGGTAACAGCAAAATTTACAGCCCTAATAAACTGAGGAGAACACATTTGAGAGGCTGATACAGGTTTTATTGTATTGCACTAGGAACGTAATACTGTAATCCTCGCGGCAGTTCCTTACCATGAATCAGAATCACAATAAACAAAGAGAAAATAGAGTTTTGGTAGTTTGGTAGTTTTGTGTTATTATTTGTTAAATATGAAACTTATAGTGGTCTAGATAGGCAGCAGATGCATAAAGGTACATTCCTTTTATTAAAAAAAAATAAATCCCTTATTGGTTCTAGAAACCAGAGACTGGAGAAAGAAACTATTTTGCATGAGAAACTAATAGAAAGCGTTAAATCTTTAAACTAGACAGTAAGAAACTTTCTGATCATCTTAAAGCTTTATACAAACTATAATTTCTTAAATCCACTGAGTCCTTTTTCCATGTATCCAATAACAAATACAATAATATTGATACTACAAACATTTTCACCATATTCCTTTACTCATAATCACTGTACATATATAACTACAATGACACAAAGATAAATAGAAGCAGTTCTTGTGCAGAAACACAGAGGAAATTCATGAAAAATGAGGGGAAAAAAGCGATGCAACAACAACAAAAAAGCAGTTTAGGGGAAGTGGATCCATTACGGCAGGCCACACAATTTTATGTGTCTTCCTTTTAACAGGATCCATTCTTTCTTCTTACAGGTGAATGTGTATTTATATGGACACAATCCAAAGCATTTATACTAAGCATAGGCTTAGTCTTAGTGAATTTGTTGCTTATACCATTTCTTTATAAGGATTTCTATTTTCTATTTAAAATTCAAATGCTGTCAAGCATCAAGATGTGAGTCATGTCATGTTACTACTAAATCATCCAGTTAGTTACTGACTGTCCTAATTAAAAGGATTAAAAACATAGGATTTCACTGTTTGTTAAAAGAATGTGTTACAGCTGAGAAAAGTAACGGTGTCAAGTTCAAGAATATTCTTTCCTTCACAAAAGACTGAAGTCCTGTTAGAAAATAACTGTTACAAAAAGTGAAGCATAATTAGCTGGTTTGAAAAGTGATGAATCTTAAACAATTTACAAGATTCCTTTCTTTCTCCCCTACGCAAAGAGGAGTAAACGTGTCACGCAACATCTTTGGGAGTCAAAGGCAGCGACAACTTTTTCATTCCCCTGTTGAGTAACAGCACAATTTTATTGAAGCAGAGGAGGGGAATCTTCAGTAATCCCTGAAGCATCAGGGTAAGCATTAAGGAGAAATCAGGAAAAAACATTCATTGAATGGCTTTTCTGTTGCTTGGGTTTAGTTAGTTTCAGTTTGAATTGGTAATTGTAATCCACAATAACTTCTTCACAATGTCCAATCTTCAGCAAATATTAGTTACAATTGCTATGTTACTGTTACATTAAATATAGCAAGAGTAACCGATTTTTGTTAATAACTTTGTTATTGTGCTTAAGCATTCCTGCTTGTGAAGTACACTGTTACCCACATTCCATCCTTTGTGGGACTGCGCTCCTTTTTATTGATTGTTGCTTCTAACAGAGCCATGAAAGCAGCTCAGTTTTCTGCTTCAGACAAAGTGAATAGATCCCTGGCCGTTTATGATTGTGTCAACGTGGAGTCAACATGGAATGAACTAACAGAGCAGAAAAATGCTTGCACAGCTAATGCAGAATTCAGCTTCTGCAGTCTCACCAAGAGCACCAAAGTCCAGACTTGGAAAGTCTGAAGTTTGGGCCATTGTTGGATTCTGGACTCGGACAGTTATTTTGCCACCTTATATTCAGGATGTGATGTGACCCCAAAATCTAGACCTGAATTAAGATAATGGAATAACAGAACCATAAGAGGAGTAAATAGGGTCTGCAATAGTGAAGATGCAAGGGTATCATTTGACTTTGTATTGCTAAGTTAAGTAACTGTACCCCATTTTCAGGAACTGATGAAAGTTAGGCACAGATGAGTCAAGTATTTTGGTGCCTAAATACGATTAAGTGCTCTGACAGACATTTAGGTACTGAATTCCTTTAAAAATCTGAGGTTTTGGCATAGCCATATTGAGTTGGACATGCTTCATATTATTATGTAAAGGCATAAATTTAATTTGTGTTTTCTTTCCCGTTTTAGAAAGTAATGAACTGAATTCAGCAGAGACGTTCTCCAAGCCTAACAGTGCTCAAAATATACTTCTCTTCATGTTTGCTAGAATTTAACAACCAGAAAGTGTGAACAGAGTGAATAATTAAGGAAAAAGTAATGCTTATCAGGACACTAAGTTCTTCCTTTCTAGGTTACTCTGAAATACACTGCTTCTTTGTTGAAGGAGTAGTTCAGAACATAGATTGTATATTGAAGTGGCATATTGAAAGGATTTTATAAGCAGGAAAACCGGAGAGAACCTACTCTGAATGGTCTGTGGTAGCATATTTCCAAGAAAATAGATTAGATATAATTATCTTGGGAGGTTAAGCAACCCTCTTATCCCCATTAGCGTACTTACATAATATACATTTTAATACCGTCTCACAGTAAGGCTGCTGGTAAACCATAGGAGATACGCAGTTTCCCGGTGTTGCCTTTTCTTTCTAAAAGGCTCAGAGGAGATACCACTATTGCTGGAAATCTGGCTTTCTTCCTTACCCTCTTTTTGACGTAACTCATTATGAGCAGTTGTAATTTTCCCACTAGCTTGGCCTCAGGTGTTGGTTGTTCTAAAGAAAGGAAAAGGGTGCTGTGAACAGCTGCGTGTTTTTCCCTGCCTTGGAAAGAGGGTTGTGCAGCTGATGATACCTGGTCAATCTGCTGGTAGAAATCAGCAGTAAGAGGAGAAGAATCATGATTTTATACATTTTTTTTCTGTAGTGAAGAAAAGCGAGCTTCTGGACAAAACCTCATACAACTGGGGGAGGTATTGCATGTGTGAAGTCCCATGCTAATTGTAAAATTTGTGTATGATGTTACTATGTAAAACAGTATTAGTAAAAGAGCAGATTCAGTTTTGACGTTCAAGAAACCCCTCATTAAATCCTGTGAGTACAGCTCTTACTAGGTGTGTGTTAAAAAGAAGGAAAGCATTTCTCCATGTACTCATCATGCCCCCATGAATGCAGTACTGTCAGAAATGTGTGAACTCCTTGAAATGTCTTTCAGTGGCTCACTGGAAGATTTTTTTTTTTTCTATTTTTATTTGTCTAGGTTTTAACACTGGCAATTTTAGTGATCTGACAAACATGAGGACTTGCAAGTGCTGTCTCCTTTTGTTTGAGCTTTCTTGCTAGGATTTAACCTATTCAGAAGATTTTGTTTCTGGTTTATTTTCATGTCTGAATCATTTCGAGGGACAGGCGTCTGGGACCAAATTTCTTGAATAAAGTAAAAGTACAAGAACCACTACCCACCACTGAAATAAAAAATGGCATTCAAGTTTGTAAATGTTTTGTTTGTGTTAGACATTTTAGACTACATATTTTGCTGGCATTCTACTCCATGCTTACTGATATGGTCAATAGCCAAATAGTGATAAAGAGGCTATTAGGATGAACTGTGTTGGTCTGATGAGGAAGGACTAATAAAACCTGTTTTGATCTAAAAAGCAGCAACAACAAAACCCACAACCACCAATTTCGTTGTTAGCACATTTCAGTAATTCCACACCACCTTGAGTGCCTATTTGAAAAGCAGTTCTTGGACACACAGTCTTCCATGATGGGTTCCTTCCAGGATGTATTCACTAACTTAAAGATGGTTTCCTCCCCCGCTGAGCTGAAGCTATTTCAAGCAGCCTGGATTGGCAGAGGGTATATCATTAATTTTAATGCCTTTTACAACTTGTGCGTTTACAACTTCGTGGATCTTTCTGGGACGAGTGCTGATATCCAGGATCTTGCTTATACCATGATAATCTTGACCGTTGTATCCACTATGGAATATATATGCTTATTTAAGAAGCAGCCAAATTCTTGCAGAGCTGGGCTGAACCTTTAAAACCAGCTTGCTTTCTGTACTTTTCTGATAGATCATAGTATAGACATATACTATTGATAGCATTAGCTGTTGATAGTACTAGAAAATATAGGAGAATTGTATCTCTAACTTTGCTTACAAGGGTTGTCCTCTTTGGATATACAGAATTGTATAAGAGTTAACCAAAGATTACGTGGATCAACAACAGTAATCCTCAAATGGGATTCCATGTTTTTTCAGTTTGCCTAATTTCAGTGTAAGGTCTGTGGGACCTTTTGTTTGGCAAAACACTGTATTTTACATTTAATTCCAAGCTGAGGCTTTTAAGGAAAGCACTTTTTTCAAAAGAGGTGTTTGGATATTACAGTGGAACAATGTTTGCTGTGTTTGGAGCTACTGTATTTATTGCTTCAGAATACAATACTTTTTGTGTGTGTTTGAAGCTCTCAGAAGACATTTCAAATAAAACTCTTGGGATACTGCTGCAAGGAGTTTATGTGAACATTTCTTCCTTTGATTTCAGTGTTTGCTTTGCTTTTACAACATTATATTTAAAAAAAGAGAAGTTCTGTTTTGATTGGTAGTTCCCCTGTTTCTTGGGGGGTAAAGGTATTCTCTGCGACTACATTTAGTTCAGAAACAGTATAAGACATGATCTTAAGGAAATAAGACATTTACCAATGCATCTGTTTCTATGAGGTTTGGGGGTTTTTGAAGGGCAGGATGGAGATGTCAAAGATGTTAGGCAATTTAAGTAGTATTTTTGGTAGTTTTGAATAATAAGAAGATGAATTATTCATTTCTGGTGGACTATATTTTTAGAAGAGGAGGGAGGTACTATGTGAAAGGCTAACATGATCCAAAGACTTTTTGAATAACAAACTTTTTGAAGAGTTTATTTGTAGCCATATGTTTTGCTTTGTGTTTGAAGGAGTAAGCTATGTAGCAATCATGATGGTATAATTTTGTTGTCTGTGATTTTTTTGTAATCTTTGATTCCCTGCCATTGGTATTCATGACTGTGTGAAAGCAACATGAAATTATCCTGTCTTAAATACAGAACATACAAAACAACATACAGAAATACATGAAAATATTATTCTGAATAGTTAATAACAGTTTAAAGTACTTGCTGTGCCTCTCAGTCAATTGCTTACCTTTTTCCATGAGGTCAATATTGAATATGACAACTTTACATAGACATATGTGAACAGATGCACGAGTCCAACCTCAGAGCTTACCTATAATTGTTCCTGCATATATAGGGATGACTGCATTGATCTATTTCCCGTGTGTTTTCCAGTCTGTACTTGCCCCATGCCTTACCTGTTACCTATGATGTAAGCATCTATCACACAGTAATTTACTGTTATTTCACAAATCTCTAATTTCAGCCGCAAGTTTTATTGTTTATTGGACAGTGAGTTTATGTGGAGTGCCACTGAGTTTTTAACTTGAATACAAGTTCCTTATTTTTTATTCCTGTTTAATTACTTTTAATTGCACAGTTCAAACAGAAGATGATACAAAGAAATAGGCTTGATTCTGGTCTTTGTGTGCAATTAATACTTCTTTACTAAATTCCAGACACTTTCATCTGTGTGAAAAACAGTAGAGTTGCAAAGGTATGTAGAGAGAGCATCCTCTAACGTGTTGAGGTTTTTGGATAATACATGAGAAGACAGGAGCTTCTTTTCAAAGCCTAGGCTGATTTGTCAGCATTTGTATTTGGAAAATTCGTGTAGTAGTCAACACTTCATAGCAAATACGGAAAAAGAAATGCTGAACCTGCAGCATTTTTATTACCACTAATCAGAAACAAATTGCAGTATAACTAAACTTTGTACTACTTAACTATTTACTTTGTGATACTTAACTGAGCAACTTTGCCATCTGAATGTTTTCAGTAGTGGAATAACTCAAGAGGAGGAAGTAAGAGTTTTTTAAAAAATGTCACTTTCACTATAGGATTGGCTTGTTGCTGTCAGCGTGCCAAATTTGAAACCAGATTGCAAGTTGTGGAGTGCGTTACAGATCCTATTTTCAGCAATGTTCATCTCCTGCTGAGAAAGTATTAAATAAATCCTGTATGGAGAGTGATAGAGGAACACCACGGGAAGGCATCCACTAAATGTGATCACCAAGTGAAAAAGCACACACCTCTTCATTTTGGGACTAGTCAATTTTTGTATCTTCCTCAATCTTCTATCTTCTCCATTCCTTACAAAATGTTGGGTAACACATATTTATGCAGATCATGCTATAAATTTTATCAATCTGTGAATCACTGAAGTATTAAAGTACACTTATAACTCTAGTATTTATAAACTTTTGCCTTACAGAGGTGGCTATACTATTGCTAAAAAGTGCCTGGAAAACAGGTTTCTTATAAGCTCCAGTTATTGTTTTTCTTACTCCAAACTGTCATCTCACTGTACGGTAACAGAAATGTCATATATTTTTTCCCTTTGTTGTCGTGCTGTCCCCACCCAGCAGTTTGGGTTTCTTTCTTCCTAATGTATGTGTGGACATAGTCATGCAACAAGGGAGAAATACATCTGATCTATGTACTTTTCCTGACCACTCCTGATTCTTTTACAGCTAGGACTCTTGGCAAAGTATTTATTTTGCAGGCCAGATTCCAACTTGGTCTTCATTTCGAATCTAAGTTTCTCCTCACCAAAGATGTGCTTTCCTGCCGAATCTCACCCTCCCTCTGTTGGCTTTGAATTTGTTCAAAAATATGCCACAAGAAACTGTATTTCGTTACTTTAGGGTTTTAAAACTTGAGTTAAAGGTTTTCAAGAGAATGATGGGCAGAAGTTGAGTATCAGCTCAAAAGGTGAATGTTTCAAATAATCAAGACTGCCTCAAAGAACAAGAAATTTATAATTAAAAGCTTCCTAAATTGTAGCTTTAGCTAATAATTTTGTTATGATACTGTCATCACACAAGAGGTGTTATATTTTTAGTGTGTTAAATTAGAGTAGCTGGATAGAATGTTGATTTCTGATCTTTTGTTTTTCAGAGACTGTCAAACAATATTACAACACATAAGGTTGATGCTTCTTCTAATATTTATAATGTTTTGCCAGTGCTGTCTTCTACTGTGTATTTGCTTCCAGTCCTTTTATAAAGAGAGGTTTGCCATACTTCAGGCAAACTAGGCTTGCTGAGTCTTGTGGTTACAGCAGAGAATCTTTGCTCAGAAGTGTGTTCAGACAAGAAATTTAGTGTTGTCCCATTGTAATAAAAGTTCCTTCAAATTCTTTAATATGAATTACATAAATAAAATTTTTCACTTTGTTAAAAAACCTTGCTTCTTCAAATACTGTTCAAATGAGACAGTGAGCTAATGATTTACATTATAGGAGAGGCCAAGTAACTTCTTTTAATCAGTTATCTGTTTTCAATATCTGAGATCATGAAGGTGTGTCAAATGAGAGGCTATCAAGACAAGCTATTAATTTCTAACTTATGTTAATAGAAATGATAATTCACACAATTCACCCTAGAAAAGATTTTGCGTTAGAAAATAAATTTTTCTTAACATGAACTGAGTGAACAACAGAGAAAGGTACGTTTATATGAGCATATTAGTCTGTTTTGAGAGAAATGATCCTGTTCTCGGAAGATTATAAAATATGGTATTATTTGACACTACCAAAAAAAAAATTAAACTGTGGATGTACTGTTTCAGAAATCAGTTGTTGTTTGTTTTTTTGGTGGGGTTTTGTGTTTTTTTTTGTTTTGTTTGTTTGTTTCGTTTCAGTACAGAACCCTAAACTTTCTTAAAAATTATGAGATATTAGATGTCTTGAGAAGTTTTTGAGATTAGAGACTATTCCGATTGGTTACTGACTTTATTTCTCCTGCTAAGCTGAGAAATTTCTTGACAAACTTTATTGTGTGGTTTTGGGTTTGGGTTGGTTTTTTTTTTTTAAATTTCTGGAGCAGATGTTTGTCTTCTATGTGAGACATAAATTGTAGGATGTGGTAGAGGTGATGAAGTTTACACTTTTCATAGCCTTCAAAAGTTATTGTAAAATCACCAGCTGTGTTCCCATGAGTTTATCACTCAAATGCCCTACTCACATGATCCTTGAAATTCTGGGAATGACAGATTTAATTAAGTCAGTTCTTGAACCAAATAATATAGATTTGCTTAATTAGGTGCAACATAATCTTGAAATATGAGATTTCTATTTTTTCCAAACTCTTAGAAACCCTCTTAAATGCCTAAGCCCATATGTTCCTCATGCTGTGCAAAACTGTTCAGAGGAAACAAAGCCATTTAAAAATTCAGAGATCTAGTGGAACTAGATAGCTGAGGAAGATGCATAATATTACAGGTTTGCACCAAGATGTCAATCTAGAATTAAGGATTAATAGGAATTCAAAGCCACAAAACTAAATTTCTGTTGCTGACTGGAGGATTCCTGACAGCTGAGGTCGTATCTTTTGATGACACATTGCAAACTGTCCAGGACAAACCTGTTGGGCCCCCTTAAGGCTTTATAAATTATCTACAGGACTGCTTTAGCCTCCTGAATATGGTAGGAGTGGAAAGATATGAATGTTATTGTATGGCAGTTTTTATTCTCCTTCCTTGCAGTATAAAATACTGTGTGTTGCAGAGGTGAAATACAAAATTAACATCACATAACTATGAAAGACCTCACAAATAAAGTTTATGGATGTCACAAGTTTAAAATGAATGCTTTAACATTAATGAAAGCGCCACCAAAGGATAAATGTTAATGTATTTTTTTCCAATAAAAGAGCCAAAGAAAGAGAATTCTTGAGGGACGAAGTTTTCCTTTCTAATTCTCAGTCTATCCAGTCCTAGTAAAGGTCGCTCATTGCATAAATCCTAGAGAAGTACTTATTAGAAACATTTTCCCTTAAAAGGTGTACAGGAGTGGAATAGAGGTAGACACCTATGTTTCACAAGAATCAGAAAAATAAAAGAAGCTTAATTCTGAGCTGTCACCTAAATGATTTTTGTGAAGTAATGTCCTGGTTTAAGGACCAAACCGTGACAAGTTGTAAAACTAATTTACCTCAACTTTGGCCAGTAGAAATCAGTTTTGCATTGTCTGGAATAATGGGAAACCCAGATAATATGTTGCCGGGGCAGAACAGAATTTGACCTGACGAGAACTAGTAATCTCATCTTCACTGGCACTGATTCATACCGGAATGCTTGAGCATCCTTTCACAAAATTTTCTACTGCCTCATGCGTCAGGTAAGTTTTGTTCAGGTGCAGTGTGGCCCCAGCTGGCTTCAAGGGTTCATGCTGTGGCTTTGCTAGCAAACCTTCACAGGCTGTGGCTGCTGGGAAGGGCAATGCTCATGTGGCTTTTCAGAAGTCAGCCTGCATGTTGACTTGCTTAATAACCATTTCACACCTGAACTGCTTCTAGCCCCGTAACCAACGCGGTCATGTTGTACATCAGCAAATGTAAGCGTTCAGAGCCAGGCTGCCTCTACACAAAGACCAACTCTGTGACTATGTCAGAGGCGTGACTAATTTGTAACCTGCATGGTTAATGACGTGGACAATGGAGAGTTTTCTATGTGTTTATTAATGCTATATTAAAACCTATGAGGAAATAAAAATTCATGTTTTGGAGGAGGATCTAGACAGCACAGTAAACATGGTTTCGTGTTCTGTTTTTTTCTCCTCTCTGTTAAGTGATTATTTTTCACTGTGTGTATGAAATAATGCAAGGAAACACAATATGTGACCCTAGAACTAATGAAGTTATGGTGCACGTACACCAGGCTGTTATAATTTGGGTGTTTTTTCAACTTATTGTTTGATTTGTCAGCTTCAGTGACTTCCTTCAAGCGATGCTTCCTAATTTTTGAAATTGAAAGACCCTTGTGTGAAACCTTGAAGCTGTCTTCTTTTGACAATAGAAATAGCTCATTTATTCCTGTCTACTGTTGCTCAACAGAGACATGTTTTTGCCCAACACAGAACTTTACCTACCGCTCATGATTACTTAACTATCTTTTTGGGAAGCTATGCCCTAAAGTTCTTTGAGAGTCTAGGTAAATGATAATTTCTCATCTTTGTTCATTATACCGTTGACTTTCCACCAAGAACTGTAAGGGGTCAAAGAAGCAGGATTTGCCTTTAGAGGATTCTACCCATTCTTCCTTATTACCTCATAGTTATCTGTTTCATTTTAGATTTAGCTCATTCCGAAGGTGCTTGGCTTAATAATTCTGAAGACCGTTACTGCTGTTTTTTCTAAAGGTAGTCACAGCAGTAGTTGCTTAGGCAACCTCCAGTTCTTAAGTGAAGCCAAAGAGTCGAGGCCAGGTTTCATCTCTCTATGAGTACTAACAGATCAAAACCATACCATGCAGTAGTCCAGAATAATTTAAAAGTTACAGCTTTTGTTTGTTATGAATATAGTTACACTTCACTATTAGCAAACAGTTTTGTCAAGCAAACCTATTTCAAATGTTCAAAGCTAATTAAACCAATTTTCTGGTAATCTGAGATTCCCCATTATAAAACAAACAGTAAGCATAGTTTATGGATATCTTAGTTTATTCTTGTTGGAAACTAGATTTTGCAATATAAATAATTATATCTACTGGATCTTCAAAAACAGGTTAAGCATATGTCTGAAATTTAGATTTGTGACAACAATAGCTCTGTGATGACTTATTGTACAATGTATTTATCATAATTATTTCATTAGTAATATGGAATTCATCAATTCTGAATGTATGATTACTTCAAAATCTGCTAGAGAGGTTTTTGGTGATAGCTGTGGGTTATTTCTGTAAGTAGCTTAGAAAAGTTTAAAAGATGCCAATAGATTTCCCTCCAAGAACTGTTGTTCTGAACTAAACAGGCACAAAACAGAAGGATAGAGAAACAGCAAAGTCGTCAGTGGGGCACAGTTACTGGGAGTAAGAGTCTACCCGTCTTGCTTGTCGCCTACCAAGCAGTCTTGGTTTGGTTCTGGCTAATTGACACAAATGGAAAGATTGACCTGCTGCTTTATTTTCAGAAGAATATTTAACGTACTTACCTGCTGCTTGATGAATGAAGGTGAGAAATGAATTACTCTGTACAAATACAGACTTAATGGTGAATCTAAACTCTTAGCAGGGAGTTTAAATTGATGCCGTGATGGCAATGCTACTGATTTTCCTGTTAGTTCTTTATCTTGAAAGAAAAAGATGTAAATTTTGGAACCCAGAATTCCCACTACTATATATGAATTACTTTATGATAGAAATTTTATTTCAAATATCATTCCTCCTAAGAGGAGGAGCAAAAATGAGTGAGCATAAAATATTTCATGTTCTGGATGGTAAACTATTTTGCCCTACTGCCGTATGTTTTACACTGTATGCCTGTGATAGCTTTCTGCTGACCTGATAAATTGCCTGGACTGATTAGTGGTTGTCAATAAATTATGTCTATATAGTGTCATCTTAACATTTAATTAGATTTATGTGATCAGCCTCCCCTGACATTACTGTGGTAACTGTACTGGAGAAGACTCTAATCAGTAAACTCCCATAGTGTTTAAAGGGTGTGCTTGACATTTTTCTTCTCTGTACATTTTGATTATTTTACCAGTCTCTGAATGTGAAAAATGTACTTTCTTTTTTTTTTTTTTTTTTTTTTTTAGTGTGGGAGCAGTTAGTGGCAAGCAAAGAAAATGTGTAATTTTCACACTTTTGATACCATGCCTCTTCGTACTTGTACTGAGCTTACATGAAGCAAAACATATTTTAATTCCCAGTGTTGTTTCTATTTCAGGACTTTTTTGATACTCTTGTAACTTTAAGGACTATATGGTGCCTTCTGTAAAAAGTATTCCTTCTGTAGTAGAGCTACTGCTCTGCTGAAAAGCAAATTTGAGCTGTCACCTTCATTCTACAGTGCCACTTATGTGGGCTTTGTACTTGGTGGGGAAAGAACTTTCTCAGATGAAATTTTGCATATACGATAACAGAAAGATGTATTTCTTTCTGTCTTATGATGCAACTTTCATTATAATGTCATTTGAAAAAAAGATAATCAAAAGTAAAACTATATCTGTTTTGCTTGCTGATGTGATCCTAGATAGCAGGTAGAGGTATATTCTTAGTGCAAATGTGTTTTGTATGACAGTGCAGGAAATGTAAGACACAGAAAATGCACAATATTAGTCTGTATTAACAACAACTGTTAACCCTCTAAGCAAACTGCAGTACCATGGGTTGTCAGTAAAGACTGAAGTAAATATGTACACAGGGAATCAATATATTCTGTGTCTGAGAACAGGCTGTCCCTGAGGGCAACATGTCATAGCCCTTTGTTGGCATAGATAAATGGGTTGTCATTCTAGACATACTGGCACATCTCCTCTGGCAGCCTGGGGAGGTCCTGATCCTTCAAAATCTGACATAGCTTCAGCACGAACACAAGATTAACAGACTGTCCTTCATTTCTTAACTCAACCGCCAAGATTTGCAAAGTAGATTAACGAGCCCTTAAACATGCCCATGGAAGTTCAACTATAAGAAAGTGCCCAAATACCACTGTCATGTTGCGCTATAAGATTCCTCTTCCTGCTGCTTTGTTTTATTGTATTCTCTGTGCAGGTTTCATTTTCCCACTTTTGACATCACAGTTGCGTATGTTTGACGCCACTGTTAGAGCATCTTGTCTGTGCTTTTCTGTTTGTCTTTCCCTTATTCCTATCCAGTTCCACCTGATTATCAGGGGTCTGACCTGGATTTGCCATACCCAAGACATTGCGAAAGCTGAGGGAGAGGCTGGGATCTTCATTTTGTGCTTGGAGTCTTTTAAAATTAGTACTTTCAGCAGCAATAGCCAGCCAGCCTGTATGTAATTATTTTTACCAGCGCATTTTTTTTTTCCCTCAATAATTCTTGAAATGATCCTTAGTTTTGCGGGTGGCTGGCCACCAAAAGTTGTTGAATACAGCTTTTAATTTCAACAGTAGTTTCTCTCCGTTTAGCTTTCTAAATCAGTGTTAAAATTGAATATAGGCCAACTACCTACATGTGCTTTTGCATTCACCTCTGTTTTCCATTGTTACATGTTTCCTGAGGCAAACTTGTTTTCTGTGGAGCTATACGCAGAGAAAGGTTGCTTAATAAAATCTCGTCTAGTGAGCTAGTACTTGGCAAGTGTGTTCTCAGTTCACTCATGCATTTGAGGAAGAGAGAATGGAATGGCATTGGGAAATAGTGTACTTACTTACACCAATGAGCTCGTTGAGACTTGTAGCATGGCATATATTTCAGAATTGTAGATGTCTCCTGATAATGTAGTAAAAATTGGTTTGTTCAAGTTATGTGGATCTGTAGATGTGCTTTCATGAGTGCTTACTTAATTTTTAACGTACTGGTTCTAGTAGCTTGCTAGAATTTTGTTGGTGACATTTTATTTAACTCTTTCAACAAACGTTCCTAGTTTAATATATTTTTCTGAAGAGAATAAAAGCATTAGAACTAGAATGGAAGGTTGCTTGCTTGCTTTCTTCAAATGAGAGAGAGCCTTAATGTAAAAATGCTGTGATTAGAGATGTATATATATGAAAATAAATTGTAAAACAGAGAGATAGAAATGTCAAAGTACTACAAACCTTAATTAAACCTTAAAGAAATAAAAATGTCTGAATTCAGTATAAAATGTGTAAATGTCTAAATGAATAAAATTTGAACTTCAAGGAACTGGGCAGCTAAAGAAAGGAGGCATAACCTACGTACCAGAACCTACGTACCAGCTCATGAGCCTATTTTATGCAGGAGAAATGCTATATATTTTAGTGATTGGAAGCAAAAGGGTACATAGATTGATGCTGAAGGCAGAAGAAGCCAGAGTTGTTAGGTGAAGAGGGAGGGAATTTTCAGAAAACAGGAAAAAAAAAGCCTATGGCGTTGGGAAAAAGAGCTGCAAAAACAGCCAGCCACGGCAAGTATTTATGCACAGAAGAGATTGTGTCAGTGAATTATGTTGCCTGTCAGGGCTGTGGAAGACTTTGATTCTAGATCTTGGTGAATCAAAAAAACATGATTACCCTTGAGGAGGAATTTAGTGCAGGTCATCAATGGTATAAGGTATCTTTGGAAAGCTAAGTCTTGTCTCTGTTACACCTCATCTGTAGAAGGGAAAGAATAGCACGTTCATCTCACAGAGATGATAAGAAAACAAATAATTTAAAATTATGGCGTGCTCAGGTATTATAGGTCATAGGCACACTAAGTATGTGAAGACAACTCGCTAAATGACATTGCAGAGCTACTCAAGTTAGCACTGAGCTTATCTGAGAGGCCATGTAACTGCCTAAGGATGTCTTACGCCGCTGTGCAATAGTTCTGATGAGGGCAAGGTTTATGGCTTAGCCATGGAGCTGATCTTCAGTACAACACTTAAACAGCTTTTGGAATGGGACCTTTGCACAGGACTGCACGGCGTTACCTAGCTGTGCCAGGTCACATCCCACAACTGCCACGGGTATCTGCACCATGCTGTACTGCATACTGTTGTCTCGGCTTCAGTGCCAGTGTTCAGTATAGCCCAAAAGAAAGGCACTAGGGATGGTAGCAAAGTCAGAGGAGGTTGCAACTGCAAGGTGACATGCTTCAGGGGATTGTCCGAGGCAGACAGCAAACCTTTTGGGTGGCACAGGATGAGACTTGGCTGCCTGAGCTGCTGCACCATAGCCACAGCAGAGTTGCAAATCTTTGTGTGTTCACCCAGTTACTAAAGGGAGCCGGGCAGCAATGCTGTGCCATCGAGCATTGTGTTTGTCTTCTCCTGTACACTCAAGATCTCAATTTTATAACACTGTGTTTTGTCAGTATCCTTGCTAATGTCTTCTTTCTTTGGGGTTCTTTGGAAATACTTGCAAAAGGGTGGATACCTATTTTGTGCTTAGTGTTATTTTGGAATAGCAGAGAGAAACTGATGCTGTGCCTAGTTTTATGCTTTAATTAGCAAACACAACAAATACTACACCTTTGATTTATTTTTTTTTTTAATGGTTTGAGAAGAATGGCGTATTATAGATGTGACGTGCTTATGATCTGCATCAATCTTAGCTCGCTGGCAGCCGCAAGTGCTGTGGTTATGATAACTACAAGTCCTGTATTGTTTGCATTTCACAAAAAGCAAAAATCAGTATTCTCTATGGAAAATAATTAGTAAATCATTATGATCTGTTATAATGTTTTTATTTTTGTTCAGCTGTCAGTACCATTAGTTATTTGCCCTCATATTCTATTAGATCATTTTATAAAACATTGTTTGGTTTCTGACTGATTATTTTTATTTTTAATAAATAATATTTGGAAGGAATTTGTTCCTGATTACTGAGCATTACTGTCATATCCACCAATTCAAATTTATAGGTGTCCTGTGGCTGACGAATAGTCATGAAATAGTTTATTTGAATGCTAGTTGACAGAAAATTCAGTCACCTCTGGAAACTGAGGTGTAACTATTTTCTTGTTAACAATTACAGACTTTAAATTAGTTAGAAGAAGGTGAAATTTGATATTCTCTTCAAAGCTACCAGTTAAAACCCTTACGAAAGTTAAGTTGTATGCATTATAATAAAGAAAATCCTGCTAAGTATTTTGAAGAAGACTTATGTTGTCATGAAGGATTAACTGGGTATACTATGTATTAAGTTGATATAAGAGCCAAATTATGTTTGATGAAAACTTGTAAGAGACCTGCTGAAGACAGAAAATTTGGAGTCCTTTTTAACATATGTTAAATAAGACCACTAAAAAGTTGTTACAGCTAAACTAACTGAAATATACTATTGCAAGTAATCCTTTTTCACACACCCCCTTCTGATATATATTATGAAGATCATGACTTAAGATCTGACCTCTGCTAGGAGGAAATCATGACAGATGGCCTATTCGGGGGTTTTCAGGATAAACGGATTCCACTTATTTAAGTTATAAATAATTACTGGCCTACTGGCCTAATGCTGCAGTTACTGGTAACAGCTTAAATAACCAGTCCCTTACATAAGTAAAGTATATGTTAACCTAAAAGCTAATAATTATGTGAATAAACTTTTGAATAATGTTACAGCAATTTCTAGAAAACAAATACAAAAGTAGGCCTTAGAAGTGAATACCTAGGTACACAATAGCTGAAATAATACTTTATTTAAATGGGTTTCTCATTAGACAGTAATAATTATGGTGCCATAATTACTGGAAGCAATTATTCTTGTTGCTCTGGCTGCTGTCAAAAAGTAAATCAGAAAATACTTGGAGAAATAAAGTAGGAAAAAAAAAAAAAGAGTTGAAGGATTATGTAGCCCTTCTAGTTTTTATGTTTGTAGTTCACTTAATGAAATAAATAGAAATGTTTAGCTGAATAGATAATAAATCTGGACAGGTGCCAGAAGATGGGGTAAATATTAATATGGTACTCTGAACTGAAATTAGTAGGATTCTTAAGAGTGTCTTCAAATAGTTTCAAATCAAGCCTGAACCTAATTCATTATAGCACTTTTAAAAACATGAGGTAAAACATAAAAACCTAATTAATATGACAGAAATATAATTTTAAAGTGTTAACCTACTACTCACCATTTGATGAGCATTTATTTAATGGTAGTGAGTTTATACTATGGTTGCTTGGGAAATAAAGCAGAAAGAGTCAAAACAAATAATGAAACATACTTTTACATAAACCACTTATTTAAGCACTATGAATTAAAAAAAATCAACAATAATATATACCACATTCTCTCTTGTTCTTAAAGGGTCAGCAGAGAATAATGCAGGAAATACACTTGGTGTAATGGACTTAATTATCATTCTCAAGTTTTTATTTAAAAAAATGTTCTGTTTCATCTTGATTCTATATACAAAGTGAACCTACTAGAACTGGTGAGAATTTCGCAGAAGTGTTTCTGCTAATTTAGTTGGGGTGCAGTGATTGCATTCCTGTCATTCTGATGTTACTCACCCTAAGAGAGATTCTGAAAACTATCTGAAATTAGGTAAGAAAAATTTGAGAGATCAGCAAAGGTAAAGTAGCAGTGGCCTTCTGATATAGGCTGTCCTGTAAAGAGCATTGTTACAGGTAGCATTATGAAGAGCAATAGTATCTAAGCAACAGGATATGCCTTTACTTCCAGCACTGACCTATCACAGGAGCAGTAACCAAAACACTCACAAACATGAGGTTTCTGTGTTTAGGGTTGTCAAAGGAGGCTGGTTTATGACTACCCAGAACATTGTATTTGACAGAAGAACTTCTGTTAAAAATACTTCTCTGACAAAGGGGAGATACTTCTTTTGTTAGACCAAGCATGATCTAGCACACTTTGGCGTGTGTACTTCGGGCACTTCAGTGAAGCGTGATTTAATGTGATTTTCCCTTTGTTCTTAAAAATACATTTAAATTCAGTATTAATTATCCATCCTTTGAAACAGGAGTGTTTGGTGGTTAAATTGTGTCTTTCAGATATCTAACCTTTATTGGATTAAAAAAAAGCTACTTCTATCTTCATCTTTATATTTTACTTAAATAGTGAGCTCTGCCTGATTCAAAGTGGTTTTTATCTTACACCATAAATATACCCTTCTTCTCTAAATGAACCACATAAGAATGAGGAAAAGCTTTGTGAGATAGACTTTTCCTTTTACATATGCAGAACAAAGTCCATTAAAGACTTAGTTTAGCTTCTTATGCCCCTTGCATTTGGATAACTGCATGCATAACTTAATGAGTTAGTTAATGCTCTACATTCTAGTGGATTTTTTCCGTGTTACACTTTCTGCTGTTTCGATGGCCTCCCTGAAAAATTTCCATCTACCAAGTGCTCAGTATGGTTTTAACACACGCACTTACCAGTTACGCCTTTATTGTTGATTGAAGCTTTGGTGCTTGGCAATTGTGTATGGTTAAATAAATGCAAACTCACAAAGCAAAAACATGTACTTTGTTCTTGTCCTCAAATCTATGTTTGTTTCAAGACTGTTATCCTTTCTACTTGGGAGTCTGATGCATCTGGAACTTACATGGAGAGGTCCCGAGGGAAGGATGATTAGGCACCCTTTCGTCACTCACCTGTGGGCAGGAACATGCCAGGAGCATGTGCTGTTGCATTGCCTTTGAAAGCTTTGAGGACTCAATCTAACCTTGGATGAGTAAAGCACTCCCAAGAAGAGTAGTTGTGATATTAGGAGCAAGAACCTCTTAGATAACAAAGTCATATTTGATTATGGTATAGAGGTTGCTTATTAAAATAGTTTGGGGAAAAACAAGTGGAACTAAGCTCTGCATAGGCAAATACAGTTTTGGCAGTATCAATACGTGTAAAGATTATTTTTTAAAAATCAGTAGCCATAAATATAGGTTTCTCCTTCTAATTTCTCAACATTTTGTTCTTGTGGTTATCACATATGCAAAGAGTAGAATTACAATGCTAAACATTTACCATGGGGAAAAAAAAACTCTTATGGTTTCTCTAAAGAGCCTTGAGTAATTTAAAATTGCTTTCTGCTTTACAGAAGAGATACTTTTGATTGTGGAAAAAAAAAAAATATGTGTGACTATAAAGACGAACATACTCACAATTTTTATATTTTTAGTAACCCAAAAGACTATTTTCTTTGAAAGCTTTTAGATTTCTTGTCACTCTTTGAGCGTAGCAGTTATGGAGTGATTAGACAAAGCAATGTTAGCGGCAATGATTTTGTACCAGTCATCTTAAATTGATTTATTTGCAATGATTAAAATATTTTAATTAATGAGTGAAATTTGGATCCTTAGTTAAGGCAAAAAGGAATCAGCATCTTGAAGGGCTAAGGACAACTTAAAATACCTATTAGCAGAGTAACGGAAAAGAACAAAACATAGGTTGGCTTTAGTTGGAAATAATAATAGGGTTAATTATGGTACAGGAGCATCAAACTAGACACTTTAGAGTCTCTGAAAATTCATTGGATAATATAGGTAGTAGTTTAAGAAGATGCTATAGGTGACGCTTTGCAGGCTTGAATAAACAAAGCGAGTTCTAGAAAACTTAATTATAATAAAACTTCTAATACTCTAAAGAGTAGTGCTGATACTGTGGTTGTATCTTTAAAGAGCTGCTGAAGTGACACATTTGGTAAGCATAACTAAGTTAAATGACAACTCTATTTTTTCTTTACAGCTAGGGAAATGCATTTACTTGTGCATAATTGGGTTTACTCTTCAAGTAGTGCCCGAGAAGCACTTCTGAAATCGGTCATTAGTAAATATGAGAACATGTTTGAATTCAGGTTCTTGCATCCACTTAATGAAGAGTAGTTTGATTGTATATATGCAGTAGCTATACAAGAAAACTGGTATATTCATCGGTACTGTCATTCTAGCTATCAGCTGAGTAATTTGTGGGCAGGTGTGCTTGTTTTTTTGTTGGTCTTTGCTTTTTTTTTTAATGAGGCTAGCACATTAGGTATATATTCTAGCTAATTGCTGCAGGTATCAGTCAGGAACATTATACTAGCTTGATGGCCTTTGAAGCTACTGACACTGCAAGTTACGTTAATTAGATGCTGGACTCATCTATTTCTTACAAAATTACTCCTCAGTTTGGAGGGGCAGGTGGCCCTTTTAATGTAAAAAAAAAAAGTTTTACCAACAGTTGTTGTATGTGGAAACTAATTTTTTCCACCTTGACATTAAAGAGCCACCACTGAATTGTACTGGACTGGCATATTTTACAGTTGTTGGCGTGTTCAGATATATTCTAATATGACTTTATCTTCCTTTTTTTTTTTTTTTAACTATAGAGATAATTTTGAAACTTGAGGTTGAGCTTCTTATTTGTGAAAATACAGACTTAGAGCCATTATGCTGTTATGCTATGGCTACACTGAACTGTTCTTGTGAAACACAGCAGTCATAGGATAATATTGACTGGCTGGTTGAGGAAAGCCTATGGCTTGCTTGTGACACAAAATAAGCACAACCTATCAGAGCTTTCTAGTGCATCCATCCCAAGAGTTTATGTTTGTTTTCAAATTAGAATAACTGATTGGAAGTCACAGCTTGATAAGACTCAGACAAGAGATACACAAAGAACAACAGGGACTGTATTTCTTTTAACAGAGCTCAGCAATTGAAGGATGTTTACATTTCAATATCTCTGCAGCTCTACTTGTGGAGTATTTTGATGATCTGCCAAGTCATGCAGTGTGTTTAGTTGCTGGACAAATACCATCACTTTGATTGCTGTTAGGAATCTTCGAACAAAACTATTTAGCTTAGATAAAGAGCAGTACGTTTTGTGTTCAATTTCCTGCTATATTCTATGCTAGCTGTTAGATGCTAATCCAGGCTGAAAAAGCATAACCTTCTCGTGTGCTGCATCCTAATTCAGCCTTTGTTGAGGCCCTTCTGACCTGAATCTAATTATATTCCTGAATTAAGCTTACCGATTCATTGATCACTTTTACTGAGGGGTGATGGTGGTGTCACTCTTTGGAATGGTCTCCTTGCAGATCCCTGGGAGGCTGTTGCTGCAGGTAGATGGCACGCACTGATCTTGGGTATCCGCTCTTTCCTAAACCTGTGGCTCAGGTAGACTCCATGGAGCGCTGAACTAACGTGTTTTTAAAAGGTTATAAAACTTGGAGAATCTAGACTTCTTGCCAGCTGACATTGTAGAGGTTCTGCTGCAAATTGTTAAATGTCGTATACTTGTCTAGACTGTGTAGAAACTCATAATGTAATGACTTCAAGTAGTTACCTTTGTCATACTTAACTACAGTTGTTGCCTGGGGTTTGTGGTTCTTTGTCAGTTCTAAGTACCAGGAGTATCCAGCTGTGCAGAATAATTTTGTAGAATATTCCTGAGACTAAGCTATTTTTTCACTTCATCTGTGTTCAAACCTCGACTGTGTAGTATAACACATTTTATGCTTATATGTGATGTGTAGAATTGTATTCTCAAATTGAATTGGCTTATAGCCACCCCACGTGTGAGGAGTACATGACTCTAGGGATGGTGGAGTTTGCATTACTTCTCTACATTAAACACATCTCTGGAAGAATTGACTGTACCCTGAAACATCCAGCAATATAGGTTCATTTCCACTAAAAGTTTACTTGAAAATTTGGTAGACAATCAGAAACAAAGAAAGTAGCCTGACACATAAAGCTATATTAAAATACAAGCCTAAAATAATGGTAAGGTAATAATTCATAAGAAGTAATAGAATATTAGAAAGGGTATTCAGTGAAAACCTGAAGCTTTCCATCTTAATAAGTGATCAAGAGTGTGATGGTTCAAAAGGAAGCTTCAGATAACTACTCATGTGAGCAGCTGCTCATCAGTAGGTGTAGCAGACTTTTGATCTGGCCTTAGAGCTCTAGGAACTTGGGATCCATATGGTTATTCCTAAGGTATCTTTTCAACCACTTATCTTAAATATACTAGGTTAACTTTATTGCCTTTGCAAAACATGTTTGTGTGTGTCTAAGTTCAGAGAAGGAAGTGTAAGAGTGACCATTTTAATGGATGTTTTTGTTTGTTTTTTCAGTACTAGAAAGAATGGATATTCTTGTGGGAGAATGGTCAGGAAGTTTTCCATCTGACCAGTGTTCTGGAGAGAACTGTCTTTTAAATAAGGACAGAAATATTCTTTTAAAATCAGAGTGAAGACTTTCTTACAAGTTATATGCTTTTTTTTTTTCAAGTTCATATTCTTTCTTCAGGGAAGAACCAAAGCAGTAAAGGGCTCCCAAGCAGTGAGCTGCACCAGCTGAAGATGTAGCTTTATTGTTTGTGGTGTGCAGAGGAACAGTGAAGTCTGGGATCTTTTCAGACATAGCAAGCCAAAAATTTATACGTACCTTCATCTGGGCTGTAATCTTTATATAGTATTCTTCTGGTGGAGACTTCAAAAAATTCTTACGTTTATTCCAAATATGCATTTTGTGGGTTTTTAATTTTTTTAGGATTTTTTTTTTTTTCCTCTAGCCAGCATTAATCTCTAGTTTTCAGGCATCTGCACAAAAAATGCACAACAATAACTTGCTGATCATGGGCGAATCCAGTTCAGCAATCATAACAAATTAAATCTGCCCATAAGTCCTGTGTGTAGTGAAACATTTTACTGATTGATTTTACCAAAATGGAGAACCACTTCCCCAGAGCTGTTTGTCCATGAAGGTTCAAGTGGCATGAAAATTGGCTCCACATCTTTTCAACAAACTTCACTTCTTAGCTGTAAAGCAAGTGGTACCTCTTTGCCCAGCCCCAAGTGCAATCAAAAACAGAGCAGCATCAGCTCATCCCCTTTCACCCAGTTTAATACAGTTGACCAGTGACATACCTGATACAACTCCCCTCCTCTGCTTGTAAACTCCACTAATGGTGCAATGTGTGAGGGACCACCATGACGGCTTCCAGAGCAGCAGAAACAAATGATTTGTGTCATTTTGAAAAGTCTAAACAATATTGAAATGCTTTCTGCTTGAAATTTTGAATGAAAACCAGAAAATTCCAGAGACATCAGAATAGTTTTGAAAAGGTGTTTTACTTTCTCAGAAAATTTTGTGTGCTCCCATTTAAAAAGTGGGGGGATGGGATGAGGGCTAGTCTTAAGTAGAAGTCAGACTTCACTGTTGTTTCAGTCCTGCTTAGTTGGTAAGTAGTATTTCAGCACAAATGGTCTAGAAATTACCTAGAATTTGCCATAGAAGCTTGAAAAAAACCCAAACCATAATACTGTGATCGATTGTCTCATATTGCAGAGGAGGACACTTGCATATGCTTGTCCTTCTGATACTTTTTCTGATTCTTCAGTTTTACTTAAAAGTACTTCATGAAATGTTGGATATACAATGAATAGCATTTAAAACATGGATTCTTTTTTTTGTATCTGTGTAAAGGTTGTTTAAATGCACAAGCTGTTCACTGGTACTTCCTTTACTTTTAAAAACAACCTGTTTGGTATGTAAAGTTCTGCTAGTTGCATTCATTAAACTAAGGAAAATAAAGTCTTGTGGGGTTTGCAAGAGAGTGGATGTTCTGATCCAGTGGAAATTGTGACTGCTGCTAAGTTGGTGACAATGAGTTTAGTCAGTGCTTCAGTTAGATTTCTTATTGTGAAGCCTTTGCTGGGTTGTACTCATGTCCAGGAGGACCAAGTTCTTGAAAGTCTACCACTGAAATCTTTTATAATGGAAAAATGGTTGTGACTCCACAGTCAATAGACTGTGTTGCAGTCTTCATGTTACTAATGCTTTACAGGCATATATTTTTTTTTTCTCATGTTAAGATATCAAGAGACTAAAAAATTAATAAGAATTAGTTCACCTGTAGACTCACTCATCTGATCATCTCCAGTGCAATAAAGCTAAGGCTGGTTTCCACTTAGTGCTTACTGTCAGTTCCATGAGGTTGTGTGGAGAAATACAGCTTTGTGCGTTTCATGCTTTGAAAATCACGTATTGATGGTAAGTGCAGAAGCGGCAGAGCTGTAGTTATTCAAGAAGGGGCTGTAGTTTGTCAGAATCAGAACCTGGGAAGAAGAAAGCCTGCTGTAAACACAGGCACGTCTTGTGTACTTGTCTTTGCAGTACTGCTTGGAGATGTATTGCAGAAAAAATAAACCTACTTTACAAGTCCATAATATTCAGTGACATTAAATAGGTGCTACTTTACCATGTAAGGTCTTTAGCATTGTGGTATGTATGTTCCAGATCTATTCAGTCTAGTGCTAACCTTGTTTGAAGTACTAGGCACTCAATCTGGTAGGTTAATCTTTTTGAGTTTTATGTTTCATGGTGTTACGGAGTAACATGTTTTAAAATAAAAAATGTTATAAGCAACGAGATTGTAAATTGCTTCAGATATTGTGGAGAAAAAAAATTGCTTGGTTATTTTTTTGTAATTAATTAGCAAAGTTTTGCACTGAATACCTACATTACCTATTTCAACTGGGAAAAGTAGATTGCAAAACTTTAAAAATACTTATGAAGCTTTCTTACACTTCAAAAACCCCGCCTTACTAAAAAAAAAAAGTGTTAGTGTTACTTAGTATTTTGTTACTGTTACAAACTAAAAATAAGTTCACATGCAACTTACAGTTGGTATGTAGCATTTATTGCTGGTGTGTGTACATTACTTTTTGCTATTTACGATACATCCTAGTGTAACACTTCAAGGCAAACCAGGTATTCTGCTGTGTGTGGGCATGAGTATGTACATGTTTGTGTGTTTTCACGCTGTTGAGTTGTATTTAATATCTGCTACTGCTTTAGGGATATTTCTAGTTGTTTCAGGGAATGTGGGGTATTGCATCCAAATGTTGTATGGTTTTAGGAGTGGTGCTAGTCTCACAGTTATTTTGTAATTAAATTCCTTTAAAATAACACTTGTTAAATTAATGTGACAACTTGAGAAAGATTTAACATGGAGAGAAGGCACTGAATTTGCTGACGCTGAAATACTATTAATGCATGTAATGTGCTGAAAGTACATGGTTCTTTTCTAATCTGGATGGCATAACCCTTTGGAGTACTTTAAATAAACATGTTCTTCTACAAATATGTTTATTAGCTTGTTCAGATATAACTTAAAAAGCTGTTTTTAAAGGCATGCATCCAGAGACATGCACGCAATAAATTCAAAGTGTCAATGTTTCAGGGAATCTAAATTATTTTCAGAATTTCAGAAATTGAGAAGGGATAAGTGGAAGGAGAACATGTTGGGCTGGTGCCAAGCGATAGCTCGTAACCCTCACAGAGTTCCAAACAGCACAAGAACACCCGAGGTCTCAGGTGATGCTTCACATAACTCTACTTTGGTGAGTGAAAAGTTGCATTTCATGATGGTGGCATGCTCAGATGAACTTCAGAGGTGTTAAATTTATTTAAAAAAATGTAGTGTTTGCCATTGATTGCATTGCCTCAGTGTGTGAAACCCTTTGACCTTAATTTACTTTCTCCATTTGCTATTTTTTCATCTTTCTTGTTATGCATGGTCCATTCTGACTTGCATGCTATGTCTATAAATCAGTGTTAAATCAGTGTTGATGTTTTGTGAATGGTAAAGTCTTTAACTAGGAAATGTCCTAATTAGGATTACTTACGTTCTTTGTGATCTTAATCAATGCAATGGCATTTGGTCCCTGTTGAATACAGCTGGACATCATCTAAAGGTACCCTGTTTGCTCTTTGCTCCTGCCTGTAACAGGAACAAAGTATAGTATATCTGGACTTGTGTTAGACAGCTGGATTTTAAAATTATCTTCGTATATTTAAGATGATGATGCAAGAGGCAGTTGAGTTTCTGCATGCAAAGCTATTGATAGTAGATGTTCAGGCAGTGTACAATCAACTGTTTACATAGTGGACTTATTGTGAATTGTATGAAGTTGAATAAAGTGACTCATTGACAAGAATTTTAATCCTGCAGTTTTTGCTCATTCAAATAAATCCCATCAGTAGACCTCCCCAGGTGAGTAAGAACTGATACTTGAACGTAAAGGCTTCAAACTGCCTTGCATGTAAGAGCAAAAATTGTCTATCTACTTGTTTTTCTTCAACTGTATTGACATTTTCAGACTACAGAAAAACTGGTATTTGAAACATATTCAGTTAAATACGCCTGGTCCAATTTCATTATTAAGTTTAAAATAGGCACAACGTTTTCCTATCCTAAGAAGCATGCGCTATCACGAAGTACTGCCCTCCAGTTGTTGAAACATGGACACGATGACATCTAAGCAGAAAGGTGAATAATTCTTTATAGCCACTGATGAAATGTGGCATTCCAAAGAGTGTGAAGAGAGTTATAAATGAAAAGGCAGTGGTCTGTTTGAAAGTTTTTGAAGTTCTGGTGAAAAAAGCCCCTACTTAATGTGGCAAAATTATCTTGTTCAATGGTAGATTATATAGAATGTAAGTTTCTGCTAAGGAAGAGAACACAAAAAGGCAGCACTAAAAGTCGCAAATTTTATAGTTTACTTAATATCCTAGATTATTATTATTATAGCTTACATTCATTTGGAATTATTTTCTTTCAAAGAAATAAAGGGAAATTAAAAAGTAATGAGTCATGAAAGAATAAATTTCAAGTATATTATCCCCATATTTAATTACTATTACTATTGCTATTGCTATTGCTATTGCTATTGCTATTACTATTACTATTACTATTACTATTTTCTTTTTATATTTTATTTAATCAGTATTAAAGTTTAGGTATTGCAAGTAATAGGTGGTAGCTATTAAGGAATTTAGATACGTGGAAATTTGTGTGTTTTGATTTCTTCTGGACTGCTAGTCAACATTTAATTCAGTTTGATATTCCAGAAATAAGCATTCCAATCTACCAGATGGGATTTAGAAACTATGAACTAGGAATATAGTTCATAACAGTTGAATGAGTAGAATTAGCATGTTTTAACCTTACTAATATTAAAACTTGTTCAAAAGTAAGTTTGCATGAAACTATATAGAGTGCTAATTGGTTGATGAAGTGTGTAAGAAATCTGGGGACATAAACAGCTGAGGAAGATAATGTGTGCCCTGTAATGTCGTGATTTGCTATAGAATAATAATCTTCATAACAGGAAATAAAGCAACATCTCGAGGCCTTTCAAGCTTTCCTCTTAATTTTCTTTGCTTCCTGCTCTTTCTGTCCTTCACTTCTGACCTTCACTTCTGAAGTAAATGACATTCAGTATAAGCTTTTGCTGGCAGTGTCTTTCCAACTTGGAGGCTCTAAGCTGAAAATCCTTATTTTCATTTTGAATATTTTGAAATTGAAATCTTGTTTCAAATCTGTTTTGATATTGCTTAGTAGTCTTAGCCTTTCAAAGCTGAAAAATTTTGCATCTGGTCTTGAGTGAAGATACAGACTTTAGCACTGGAAAATTAAAAATACTGAAACAGCAGAAAGTAAAGACCATAATAAATTTTTAGTTCTAAGTGTACAAAGCCACTTCCATTGACCTATTCAAGTCCCTTCTTTCTGAAGTAACGTTAATTTTTCAGTGCATTGTAGCTCCTCTGTGGACCTGGTTCCCATAGTAGGGGTTTATTTGGTCTGTCTTGTGAGCACAGTTATGGGAGGAAGACACAGTGGGTGGCAAGTCTGGGTTTGGTGGGAAGCAAACTGGAATGTACAATGCATCTTTTTTTCACCTCTGCCATATGCTTTTTGCGTACACTTCTGATTCAGCAGAATGTCTTCTGTATTTCAGAACTTCAGCTAAGGCTTTTCAAAAGAAACTTTCCTTTCCCTTTAAAAATGAACGCCCAAAGTAGTTATTTCACAATGCCGCTTTCCCAGAGGGGAATGATCTGAAAATTGCAAGTACGTCTTATTAATTTTTATGCAAAGAAGTATTTTTCTCTCTTAGTGAACGAAAGAAGGAAGCTTGTGGAGTAGGAAGCAGGTTATGATCATTAACAAATTGCTTTTTTCATTAAATAAGTAAATTGAATACTGAACAGCAGTGCAGGAAAAAATAAAAAAGAAATTAGCTCATGAAAACACTGAAATAAATTTAGAGACTTTAATAAAATCAGTTATACCATTTCATTTTATTTGATGTTAAGATGTTCTAACTTCATCCAAATCAAAGAAATTCTGAAATATTTAAGCAAAACTCAACTAATTATTCTTGGAAACATTTTCCCATTATTATTTCCAACTTAGTATTATCCCCAGGCTTTATCACCTTACTCTACTTTATTTGAAAATTAAAGCCTTTATGTTCAATTTTAGGTGGAACTCTAGCTTCTTGGGTCTGAGCATACCTCAAAAATTTTGAGTCATTCTACAATCAAAAGAGGCAGAACTTCTCAAAAAATATTGGTTAATATTACATTTTTTTTGGATTTGGGGGTTTATATCGATAATTTCAGATTCATAGGGAGTAGACCTCTATTTTTTCATGCTCAAAACAGTTTTATATAGTCTATTAACTTGGTGTAGTGGAACATAAAGCTGGAATTGACTTTACTTCTCTGATAGCTAGAAATAATCTGTTTTTCAAGCTGAATTTATTATCAGTTTGTGCTTGTTTGTCCTCTATACATTGTTTATAAACTTTAAAGGTTCATCCTTCCTAATCATCATAAGACTTATTTTTAGAGACCTGTAATATAACTTTTCAACTTTACTTTCCCTTTTCATGGTAGTTTCCATGTCCCCACAAGAATCTTAAAAGGTCTTGTCTGTTCCTGCTCCAGTTTGAACACGAGTGACCAGTTGCACACAGTATTCCAAATCAAGCTTTCTGTTCCTAAAAATTGTGACACTAGTTATTCCTTATCCAGTAACACATTTATCATTCTGCATAGATTTAGAATTACTTTATCGATATATTTTTTGTAGATAACTATTATTTTAGTGCGGCAAGCTGATTCACACGGACTCAGTGTGGTGTACTAAGTCAAAGTTTATTCACACGAGCCGCTGTTATATAGCTACAGGTACGGATCTCAACTATGCAGCCAAACGGGACGTTGACGTACTTTGCTCTTTCTGTTCCCCATACATCCAGCATGTCCAGGTGTTCCAGGACATAAACATCCAGTCACGCGCAGTCAGTGTTCTGATCATGCTCTTTTTGCGTGCACCCACACAGAGCTGTGTGCTTTTGAACTCCTGTTATGGTCTGGCTGAGATCCAGTTCTACTTCTTTATGTATGCCTCTGCCCACTGCTTCTCAGGCCCGTCGGCAGCGATGCTGTTATCTGCCTCACATTCCAAAGTGTTGCTGCTGCCACATTTCCCCCTTCTTTGTTTTGCGCCAACGCTTGCAAAATCAAAGCAGCCATCACTTGCTTCTGTCTTTTGCATGCTGTGGATGGTTTGCCAGAGGATCTGGAAGACTACAAGGAAAATCACAACGACAAGAATACCAATACCAATGAAAATCCATATTTGCAAGTTTAATCCTGAAAACCATGTTTTTGGATTGAGCCATGTCACGCTGTCTGCTAACT
>VYXH01010102.1:91092-121944 GCA_013397275.1 Burhinus bistriatus | reverse complement strand
GGGAAGGAGGGGGAGGGATGTGTGTGTGCGTGGAGCACTGCTCCTGTATCCTGCAGTATGCATCCAGCTCTCAGTGCATCACTCTAACCCTTTCAAGGTTATGGATAGCCTGTAATATATATTGCTGGACTAAGAAAGGATACGATCCTTTTATTTTTTCTTATCTGGGAAACCTTTCCTGATGGCAGGTCAAGGGTGTCCCAAGAGTAATGCAATCTCCTCTGGAAATTTCAAAGAGCTTGATGATTATCTGCAATTGACTGAGGACATCTGTGCTGGCATACTGACACCCTACCTAATTGATTATCCTAGATTCGCGCAGCTACATTCAAAACCAGGGCCCCAGCTGAACAGATGCCATGGCTAACACCCCCTCGCATTTCATCAAAAAGTTCCACAAGTGGTTTGTTGTCTGTCGGGGTGGGGAAGGTGTACATACACTGATTGTATTTTATTAGATTTTCTTTCTGTAGTTGGGAAAAACCCTATACAACGTCAGCCAGAGGCATAACTAATTGGTTATTAATAACACCTGTGGCAGAACCATTCTTACCCCTGGCTATGGAGGCAGCAATGCTAAAAAGCAACTTCATCCTGTAACTCAGAAGGTGCCAAGGGTTTTGAGGGCTGTGCCTGGACAGGTTCCTTGGCTCTTCCCCCGGGGAGCTTGTTTCTTCAGTTCTCTGAAAGCACCGGAACATTCGGTAAAACGTAACAGTGCATCATCATATCTGTGTTTTTCAGTGGGATGGTTGCTTTGACCTTGACTGCTGAAGGAGTAATTCTCCCTTCTAGTCTCTGCAGTTGACCACATGCTCTCATTTTATGTGAAGACAAACAGTTTAAGCAAATTCTCATAGCCTCTACTCAGTCTAGTCTCCCTCTATTGCTGACAGATGTTTATCATCACTTCTGCCAGTAGTGAAAATGCCATCAGTCCTTAATATAACATATGGGATACTTTTCAGCATATTTTCCACAGCAATCTGTCCAGCAGATGAAAATTAAGTGTGAGCGTGTATTACAGTACATTTCTTAAAGTTCGCAAGTACAGAAGTGGGAAGTCCATTGTAATAAATTTTCTATCTTTAATTTCGGTAGCAGGTCACACGTTTATGGAAAGGAACAGCACTTAATCAGTTGTAAGTTTATGATTCCTGCCAATACAGATGGTGTAGTTATGAATAGTACAGAAAATGTCTGTTAAAAGCAAATGAAAAACACAAAGTGAAAAATTGAAACTATTCTTCCCCAACTTACCTAACTCACCTTTAATTTTGGTGACTAAACAAAGGACTGATCTACTTTCAGCTTGACTAAATACCTGCTTTTCATATGAATCTTGGCTGTAACACCGTTCAGGTACTTTCTGTGAAAGCGATTGGGTGGACATCCACAGGATAGCAGGAGTTCTTATTTTATACTTCACTGCAGGCTAAATTGAGTTTTACAGCTGATCTTTGCTTAATGTATTCTGACTTTCTGTCCTGATTATCAGAACCATGATGTCTTTCAGGTGATACAAAGCCTACCATCTGGGTGAAGTCTCTAGTTAAAGTGTGGGTTTGTGGATTAATTCTGTATTTGCAATCAGGTCACTGCAGAGCAGATATGTTCATTCAATGAACACGGCTGCTGAGCTCTCTGTACCTGTTTCCACCTGTATATTGACTGTATCATCACTTGCTAAAATCCATCCCGCTGTCTCCATTTTAGTAATGTGTAAGAGCTAAAATGAAAAGAAGTTTCAGTTTCTTTCTTTCCCTCTATGTCAAGTGTGCTCTGAGAAAAGGTCTGCTTCCTTTGGCTGTTTGATAGGTAATAACCTCAGGTTGGTCTGCTTTAAAATTAGAAATTAGTGTACAGAAAATGTCCACAATAGCAAGAAAAACAGAAGCCTCTTACAACTAGCTTAACATTTCACTGTAATGGAAAATATCTGTTCCCTCTAATTTTTCTGCTTTGGAGCAGATTAAATTATAGTTTGGCAGACACGATCTCGGATTTTCTCCTTACTAATATCTTAAGATAATTTGTCTTGCAGCGTATTTTCTGGAACACTTCCTATGCTGAGCAGTGCTCAGTTAATGGTTTAGTTCCACTCGTTTATTTCATTTTAGGCGTTCTCATTGATTAGGAAATTTTTTATGTTCAGCAATTACATTTGACATTGGTGTGTGCTGATATAAAGGAGCTTGGAGGAACAAGAATGGAAGTTGTCTTTAAACAATGGCCACACGGGAACTTGTGACCTTCTTCAGTTGCATTGCAAGAGAATGGGAAGGAAACTCCCACTTGTAAAACAGAAAATAAAAAGTTAGAGCATGACTTTGTGCTAAGATACTTTGAAAAATGCAGTAAATACTCTCCTGACCATTTTACTGTACTGCTTCTGCTCCAAACTGTCATCCAACCATTCACTTGCATAACTAAAATGTTGGGGGTTTTTTGCCCAGAAAACAAACAAGGATTTTTCTATGCTTATAGAATTAGTTAGTTGCAGCATTTCAGATTACAATAACTTTTGTTCAACTTTGATTTTTTTTGAATATAGTCCTCTACTTGAAGCCTCTACTTGTTGACCCTAATGCTGTGGAAACATACAGTTTGATAGCAGCTGAAGTCCCTATTCCAAAAGCAGGTTGGTGTTATCTCTCAGGTGTTCTTGTGATTTGTTCTGGAAGAGGCAAACACATACAATAGATAATTTTATTTCCTTTTCACTTCTTAATGCACTGAATTGTTTCCAGAATTGGCTAAGGACAAGGGAATTCTCTATTAGCTGTGAGTTTTCCTCCATTTAGATTCTCCATGCCTCAAGGCCAAATCAGTGCAAGGAGAATAAATATACTTCCCTTCTCACAGGTGTGTCATAAGTACATTGAAAAAGTGACATGGTACTTAGATACTATACTGAGGGGAGCCATGAAAGTCAGGAAAATAAGTAGGTTGAATTCTAAGGAGAATTTTAGAGGAAAAGGCAAAGGGATGATCCCAGGAAGATCCTCCAGCTGCTTTGTGCTGCTCTTACGCAGCAACACAGGGGTAGACGTAGCTTACCCACGCCTGGGTACTCAAGGCAGCCCAGGACAGAAAGGAGCTGTCAGAGGATTCTCATAAATAGGCATTGTCCAAAAGCACAGGAGGGGAAGCTTCAAGCACACATGCAAAATACACTGTATAGGAGGATAAAAAAGACGGGTTTATTTGGTCAAGGCACACAGATGACTGAAAAGAGACAAAAGGGAGTAGGCTATTTTATCAATTTCCTATAGCTGCCTCGTGCAGGGGTTAGGAGACAGTGATCATTATTCGCCCTCCCAAAGGAGTTCAGCTCAGTGTAAGAGGGACAAAATGGTATATAATACCATTTTAAATAGTAGAAGATCTACCAGAACATTTTTGGTTTTGCCTTTTGTCTGCATTGCTATCACACAAAAAGGGAACATTCATATTAACTGTTAAAAGTATGATTTGTTACCCACCTTTGCTGCCTGTTCTAAGGTGAAATAGTTTCCGAGCCTCTGGCAGTTTTGACTCACTGTTAAGCAGCCATGGTTCGCCTAACAGAGGTGGTCTGTAAAACCTGAAGCATCCTGCAAATCTTGGCCTTAAACTGCAATGTGGAGGAAAGGCACTTTAGTTGCAGTCAAAATATGAGTCAACTTTTGCATTTTAGGGGAAGCTGCCTTCCCTCACCTACTGGCCAGGGAATAGGAAGAGCCATCAGAAGGGAGAGATGCCTTGTAAGAGAGGAGCGTGCTACAGAATTTGTCATTCGTATTATGAAGAAGTTTTTCATCTGATGACAAAGCTGGAGAATGTTTCCACTGATATAAAACAGAGATATCAGATATTGATACTGTCTTTGAAATTACTGAATACAGTGCTTGAGTGCACATAAATAGCGTACATATTTGACTGAATTTCCTTTGAATAAGGTATCAGCATCTAACTAAATGGATAGTCTGGATAAAATGAAATACTGTAAGAAATTTAAAAAAATAATATTCTCAGAATGAAATATTTGTTCAGCTATATATATTAAAATGAGTTTCAAAGTGAACAGTTTTAGTTAACAATTGCTAACTGATAATGTCTTGAGTTTTCCTCAAAACTGCTGGTCAGTGAAAAAGCCACTTCAGCAATATTGAACAAAGCATTATCCCAGGCTGTTCTGTAAATTACATTAAGATATCAGAAACAGTTCACCCAAGCAGCAAAGATTGCTGTATCCTTGACTGTAATCAGTAGAAAGGAAGCAGTAGCTAAGATTATATTTGAATTTAGTCAGTCTGCGGCAGGAAAAATCCCGTTAGTCATGCATTGATTTGGAATATTCAAGTGCAGCCTGTGTTGGTTTGGTTGAGAAGTAATCCTGATTTAAATGTTAAGCTTCTGAGGGCTAGTTTAATTTAAAGAAGATAAACCTTGGGATTATAAAAGGTATTTACCACAAAGAATATGCTCTGTAGTTGAGATACTACTTAGCAGTTTAAAGAGCAAAAGAATTTTGAAGTTCTGAAGGCCATAGAAATGCTGGAGTTCCATAACACTTTACATATTCTGTCTGTATGTATGTAAAAATTAAGGGTGCCTGTTCCATTAGATTAGTTCAGGCCTTCAGCAGCAGCAATAAAGGCAAGTCTGTCTATCAGCAATGACAGCTCTGGTCATGGATCCAGCTTATTTTGTGGCATACCTGGACGAGCAGTGGTCTGGAAGATGTGTAGCTGCTAAATGCCACAGCTTGAGAGTCCCTGCTCCAGGCAGTACAGCACTGCTCCGGGACTCCGGTGTGCTCATTTCTGTTTTAGCAAGCAAGGTTAGTTTTTCCTGTCATACTTCTGTTCCTTTTGATTGTCTTGCTTAACCGTGTATGTGCAATCTTGGCTAGGACGGCTAGATGTTTCTGGAATATAATCACAGAATCACAGAACAGTTGAGGTTGGCAGGGACCTCATCCAACCCCCTGCTGAAGCATGGCCACCTAAAGCAGGCTGCCCAGGACCACGTCCAGCTGGCTTTTGAATATCTCCAAGGATGGAGACTCCACAACCACTCTGGACAACCTGTGCCAGTGCTCTGTCACCCTCACAGTAAAGCAGTGTTTCCTGATGTTCAGACAGCAGCTCCAGTGTTTCAGATTGTGCCCTTTGCCCTCCTGTCACTGGGAACCACTGAAAACAGCCTGGCTCTGTCTTCTTTGTACCCTCCCTTCACGTGCTTATATACATTGGCAAGATCCCCCCTGAGCCTTGTTTTCTCTAGGCTGAACAGTCGCAGCTCTCAGCCTTGCCTTATAGGAGAGACACTGTAGTCCATTAATCATTTTAGTGGCCCTTTGCTTGACTCTCTCCAATAGCTCCATCTCTCTTCTTGTACTGGGGAGCCCAGCACTGGACCCAGCACTCCAGGTGTGGCCTCACCAGTTCTGAGCAGAGGAGAAGGATCACCTCCTTCCACCTGCTGGCAGCACTGCTCCTAATGCAGCCCAGAGTGTCATTGGCCTGTGTGGCCAGGGCACGTTACTGTCTCATGTTCTACTTGGTGTCCGCCAGGACCACCAGGTCCTTTTCTGCAAAGCTGAAAAAAAAGCATATGGAACTTAAAATATTAGTAGAAATTTTGAGCGGATCATTAGCTGGTATATATTAGTGGAGCTCCATTGAAGTTGATGGTCAATAAGTATGTCAATGCATCATAATGAAGTCTGTGATTGGCTTGAAACCACTGTGTCCTTTGACCAGAAGTGAAAATCTTTACTTTGTATATTACTTATACAGTTGTAAAGTTTAATTTACATTTCATTTTTAAAAGAAAGAAATATGGTAATTTGGTTAAAAATAAGTTTAAAACCACTTCCATGTTTTGACATTTTGTAAACCAAACAAGTTGATTTTCCTTCTGTAAAAAGAACTTGCTTCACAAATTAATTGCATTATGTTTAAATAAAAAAAAACAAAAAAAATTTCAAAATTCTGTAATATAAAAAGAATCTGCTTGTTTTGAGTCACAGGAAAAAATTCATGCCATCTGATATTTTTCTGGCATTGCTATCATTACCAGCAGAGTAGAAAAAAAGTATTCCCACTGTTCTATTTAGAAGGACATTATTCAATGGATCATAAGAATCTGGAGACAAATTAAAAGAATATTCTGGAAGTTGACTGCTTTCAAAGGGCCACAAAAAGGGCTAAATTCTGTAACCAAAATAGAAATTTTACTTATGTCTATCAAGAACTTTTCTGTTGTTATTGTGGTAGTATTATTATGTTTCTATATTATATCAGAGAACAAATGGTTGAGTTTAGTGATTCTGACCTTTGTCAGAATTCCTATTTAATTTGAAATATATACTACCTTTTCAAAGAAAGATGAAAATTGGTAGTGACTTATGACCCTTCAGAATGAAACATGCAAGGGACCATAAAGCTCTAGCTGGGATGGTGCCTTAAATTCCATACCCTGGGATTTCCTTACAGATTCTGGATGGACAGAGCTGAATATTTTTCTTGGAAATCACCTTTTGTGATATACAAGTTGCCCGTAATGCAGTAAAACATACTCAATGCATACAAAATATAAAGGTTATATATAAAAGCTTACTACTGAGGTGGCATTAATGTACTCTGTCTTTTTGAATAGAAAGAAATGGACAGAAAGAAGCTAAGCCTTTTTATGTGTGTGTGTGCGCTTATTTGGTTTCATATTTCACAGTATATTCCAGTAGACTTAATGAAATTCAGAATGCCAACCAGATATCATAGAGCAACTATACTGGGACATTAAAATGAACAATAGCAAACATAAACACAAGCTCTCCTTCAGATTCCAATTACAATACACCCATCACTCTACATTTTTTTCTGTTCCCAAGGAACACAGCGAAAATACTACTCAATAATGAAAGATATGAATTAGTAGCAGGCTATCTACTTCTAGCACACACTTTGTATTCATTCTACCTTGTCCAGCTAGGGTGCCAAATAAAGGAATTAGTGAAAAAGTTGTAGTATATTGTAAATCCGTAATTTCATTTGATGTGTAGGAAGTTTTTGCAGAGACTCAATATTTTTTTGAAGGCAGAAAAATGAGCAGGAAAACAAAACATCTACTATCAATCAAAGGAATATACAGACCATTCTAAGCCAGTCAAGACAGCGGGATGTGTTTATTTTGAGAATACTGGAAATCCCAACCATACAGACAGTTTTCTGTCTTAAAATTTCTATGGAGCTCTTTTAAGATTCACTTCGGAATAAAGCAAAAAATAAATATTGAAATAATTATTAAAACTGGTGCAAGAGTGTTATAGCACAAAATTAGAGACAGCGCCTTGAAATGGGGAATGAATGTGGAATTGTCAAATGTGAATGTCTATAATTACAAAAAGTGTTTAAAGATTAGGAAGTCACAAAGTGCACACTGAAAAAGTGTGATAGAAACATTGTAAATGCTTCTGTAGTATCAAAAATGACAAAGAGGAGGTTGAAGAAGTTCTTAAATTTGTTTGTATTTTCCATTCAGCTCTTCTCTTATTCATCTCACCCCTCACCTTGTTTTCTTTGTTCTTGTGCTCTATTCTGCTGTTATTTATTAGCTCGTTTCTTTAAGTGCTTTCAATCATCGTCTTCTGTTGCCTTACTCTTTCTTTTCATGTTACTGTTGGGTCTGTGGTTTGATTCATAGATTATGTCCTGAATTTTGGAGAGAGCTTTCTGCTAAACCTATCACCTCCCAGATGGAAATTATGGCAGTTCTTTTGTGTAAAAGCCTGAAGACCTTTACTTGAGATTTTCTCTCTGCTCCCCACCCCAGAGGGACAGCTAAAGCAGCTGATGACTTTCCATCAGGATCACGTTGGAGCTGTGACAGGGCAGGGGGGAATCTGTCCTGCGGGACGCTGGTGCCAGGGACCACTTGGGTTTCATACCAACTTCTTCATTTGAAATTCTTCCTCAAGTAGCCTGAGACCATTGACCTTCCCATACTGTTATAAAGCTCTTGATTCACTATTCCCAGAGCGTGGGGAAACCTGAGATACTGTTGTGTATGTCTATGTGACAGAAGAGGTTGTTTCCCCTTCTTCCTCCAAAATTCAAGGGCTGGGAAAATCTTTGGTCTGTGATACTTCCTTCCTGTCGGTACTTTACTTTTAAAGATGTGCTTCTATTTATATTGTATTCAAGTATTGGTAAGAAAGCCTAGAATATAAAATAGAGGATAGCTTTATTATTTCAGATAAAGCTATGGAAGTAAACATCTATTTGTTGTGTTACTCTGTATGGCAAGGCTCATTAATGGTTGCTAAGGTTGCTCAAGTCTGTGAATGAAACTGAGTTGTTGCTTCATAAAGGAGAAATTAACTCTTAGATATGTACTGTATGCATTAAGTAGTCCAGGAAACTTCCTGACTGCCATTTTTGGAAAAAACGGTCCATCCTGAAGGTACAAAAAAACATTTAAGGGAAGGAGAACCAATACTTCAAAAACATATGCCTGACATGTTTATGAAGGAAATAAAACATGAGTAAGTTGAAAATGGTATTTAGGTACAAAGTTTTCAAGCTAAGCCTTAGGTCATGTAAATGTTAACTACATATTGATCTTTCAAGAAAGGATTTTAAGATGAAGCAGACTACATAAGGGGAAGAACTCTAGTTTACTACAGAGACCTTGTTAAGATGATACATTCTGGGTGCAGTAAATAAAACATACTTTCAGATGGAAAGCAGGAAATAGGTGTTACAAAATACTAAGCTATACTATCTTACTTGTGCATTTCACTAACCTCCTGATAAATTTGCAAAATTTCAGTTTACTTCTTGGTTGTTAGATACTAACTGCTTGATTGTTTTTAACTTTCTTTTCTCATCTTTCTCAAATTGAAGGCAATATATCTGCATTGCCTGAGATAACTGGGCTTGGACAATTTAATTTCTTGCTCCCCATAAAAGCAAAGCTCAGGTGTCAGCCAGTCCCTACCCAGTTTGTGAATTTTCTTGCCAAGAAAGCCAGAATGTGAACCAACACGTGAAGAGCGAAGATAATCTGGGGGGTTTGGGCTGCAGTACAGACTGGAGTCCCAAGATAACATGACGTTACAGATACAGTTCTGCCTTGCTTCTCTCCATAAACGGGAGGAAGGAAACTGGATTCTCACACCAGGGAAATATGTAACACATTAAAGGCAAAGGTTCATTCTGAAAGCCTAACATAAAGAATCAATTCTAATCCATAACTGCTTGTCACCAGTAGCTCTTTCATGCATGAATAATAATATTGAACTCGGTGAATACTCAGGTGATTGGTTTCTCTGAGATAGCTAAGTGCTATTTTTTTTCTGCTTTGTGATTCCTGGTCAAGGTAGTACACCATGTTGCTAAAGAACACAACTAAAATATTCTAAAAACAATGCATAACAATGGGCCAAAGCTCTCAATATAAAAGAAATAATTGCTCCTGTATTTACAGTCTACTATGGCTCTTGAGCATCTGTCTAGGTACTGATGTTATTACACTACACTTTCATGCCTGTTCCAGCATAAAAAGAGTTAACTGCCCTGACCAGTAAATGTGTTCCTTCCTATTTGTAAGCTCCTTTGGCAATTCCAGTACTTACTAGGGAGGATTGATTTTTATCTATGGCTTGGATTGCTTGCTTAAAAAGCACGTTCTTTTCCTAAACCAAAAATAATGCAACTGCATAGTGATGCTTTTGCTGTCCCAGCATTCTCTAGGACCTAAATCAGAGCGTGACACAAGTGTGACTGGCATAGCTACTGATACAGTAGTTATGAAAGTACATTTTTCAGAAATGTACACTGGCCTGCAATGTGTATTGTCATAATTCTCTATATTAACATTGATTTTAAGTTACAGTCATTTCTTTTATTGCAATTTTCACAGGGAAATCATGTACTAGCTGCTAATATGCCATCTGTCTCCAGGATGCTTGGGTAGCTGAACCTAATATTGGTATTTCACTGACCTTATAAATTTTACCTTTGGGTTTATTTCTGTTTTGTAATGGATTTTTTTTTTTTTTTTAATATTTAAGCTGTAAATCTTGTTTGATGTATTAAAGGATAAATAACCTCTAATGAAACTGACGGGACTGTCCCTTTCGATTACAAAGACAAAGGAATCAATGGGACTCATTTCACACATTAAATGAGCTTGGTATTATTTAACACTACAATGAGGGACAATAATTGATGATAAATGACAAATGAAGTCCTATTGGATTTTGCATTACTTTACTCATAGTGGTGTGAAGGATTAATTAAATTGTGTAGGAAGCGGCAATACATGAAGTTTTCTCAACTCTGCCTCAGCTATCAAACCATATGATGGGCATGTAAAGCATGCTTTTATTTTTACTTCTTTGAGAGGAGAAAAATCAAATAATGCATTTTATATTTTTCTACACATGCATTTAGATGGACCAACATCCATCTTTAATTGTTCATTTCAGCAATGCAAGGAAAAGGAAACAAGGAGAGAAGTCATAAGATAAATTTCAGATTCTGAATACAAAACCTACCACTTTTGTAAGGCAAGGAGAATTCAGTTAAACTATGAATCTTAATTTTTACTGTACACAGAGATATATGAAATTAGTTCATACTCCTCAGTCACTGCAAGTAAGTGCTAGTGCACTTTTCTGCACTAGCACTGTCAATTCTTTTGTAAGAAAGAATTGATAAAGATTCATTCACATTACTCCTGCAAAAAAAAAAAAAAAACTTAAACGAAAGGTGTTCACAGTAATGATTTCTGTAATGCTTTAATCCACCAGATACAAATGGATTCATCGCAGCAGTAAATGTTTATTTATTCATTTATTTTAATTTATCTATTTAATTGGCTAAAGATATGAGGCTTGATAATAATTTCTTAAGGATGCATTGTTGTGGTTTAACACCAGCTGGCGGCTAGGACCCCGCAGCCACTTATGCAGTTCTCCGTCTTTCCCCCTCAGAAGGGCAGGGAGAAGAGGGAGAAAAGGAGGGGAAAGGAAAAGAAAAAACCAACCTTGTGGGTTGAGATAAAGACAGTTTAATAGAACAATAAAAGAAAAATGAAAATAACAATCATACTAATGGAAAAAGAATATACAAGATAAAGTAATACAACACAAGTCACTCTCACCACCTGGTGAACTGGTTGCCCAGCCCATCCTAAGAACTGATTGTGGATTCCCACCCCCTGGCCAACCCCCATTTATATAACAAGCATGATGTCTATGGGATGGACTATTCCATTGGCCATTCCATTGTTCTGTCTATGCTCCTTCTCAGCTTCTATGGGAAGCTGAAAAAGTCCTTGAACGGTATAAACATCACCTGGCAACAACTAAAACAATATGCATTATTGACATTCCTTTCATACCAAATCTGAAACACAGCAACCACTAGAAAGACAATTAACTCTATCTCAGCTGAAACCAGAACATCCATTTACTACTTTTCTGCTTTATTCCAAGTGTTAGTCCCCTTCTGCACTCAGTAGTTCCTCCTGGTACCCCTTGTCCTATCAGGTGAGCTCAGTATCCTCAGCCGGCTGGTTGCAAAGCCGTAAAGAGACCCCTGTAGCCCATTCTGGTCTCTGGGAAGTGCTCATTTATAGCTCAATCATCCAGGACTGTGGTTCCAACATGAGTTGGGAGTGTTGCTTGAGTTAGCATTGCTGGGTCTTTAGCCAGATGCTACACTGTTTTGCTCCAATATCCTGCTCAGTTCTTGTCGGAAGATTACATGTTTCTGCCTCTGGGCTGGCTGCTCTATTTCACTAGATGTTTCCTTTGAAAATGTAATTGCCAGAGCCTATAAAGGAGTCAGCCTTACTGCTGAGTGCCTGTATGATGAGGATCTCCTTTACTCACTGTGGCAGACTCTACAGCTATTTTGTGACTTCCTGGCTCTTGTACATGAATGTAACGCTAGGAATAGGATAATGTATCACAGATAACATCTCTCCTGCAATACAGCACGTTTTTGTCTGTTGAATCTGAGGCAGGCTAACCAACATAAAGGAAATGCTCTTACCGATGTAGGTCAATTTAAGAATTCATTTGGAGAAGTTACTAGATACCCTTTTATTCTATGAAATATAATCCTGGGAAGTGTAATGTCAGTGGGATTACTCAAGGTTTAAAAACAAAAACCCCAAACAAAACCACACGCCTTTTCACATGAGCAAAGATTTGCAAGGAGGTTTTCTGTTGTGCTGGGAGGTACTACATTATTTATTTCCTCTTCCCACTAGGATGAAGATAGAAAGTTAAATATGCAAACCCAAGATGTTTCCTAAGAGATAAAATTATACCTTTGACTGACCTTGTGAGGTATTTATAACATTGGGAAGTAATACTTCAAGGTTTTATGCAACCTGCTTTGCAGTCTGTAGTTCCTTTTTTCTTTTAATATTTCTTATGTAGTGATGACAACACAGCAAACTGTCAGTCAGGACTAGCTCATGCACATCCTCCTGTCAGTATGTGTGTGGAGCACTGTGGAGATCTAATGGAGCTAGGGAACAGAAATCAGAAGGCAAAGTCATTCCTGTGTGACTTTGAAAAGTCACTTAGCCTTTTTAAACAGCAGCTGTCACAAGTGGACTCAACTGCGCTCACTCTCCTTTGTTGTGTCTGGGAAGAGATCTGCGTATGTTAATCAACACTTCCACCTCTTGCAATCTTGTTTCAAGTCTTGAAATTCCCATCAGCTCCTAGCTCATACTAACAACATCAGAATTTTAAGCCTTTTTTTTTCTTCTTCATTTAAAAGAAGCGTTTTCAACTCTCTTGTAGACTGTAAGCTTCCAGAGAAACGCCTAAAAACTTCAAGAGAATGCATTTGAAAGTCATAATCAGGAAAGCAGAAAACAAATTAGAACACAAGATCTGAACTGTATTTTAAAACCTTGTTATTTGGTGTTATATTTTTATGGACTATTTATGAAAGTTATGTTTCTTTTGAATGACAACAAACGTTTAATACAAAACATTGCAAAATTGTTTCATAAGAAACATAAAAAGTGCTTAGCTTCTGCATACTGTGAAATAATTTTGAAAACTCAAAAGTACCTGAAAAGAAAAATCAAATTCTATTATCCCACTTAAATTAGAATAAGCTTAAGAAAGGTTAATTGCACTGTTCTGACTCCAGACCATCTATCATCATGTTGACAGAACATTTTCTTCAGTTGGTGAGAACAATGATAGGGTATAGCAGTGATGATACAAATTGAATAGTTGCCAATTTTTCATGTAGATGTATGCACTTGCAAAAATAATGCATTGGGATTCCCAAGTTGTGACAACGTAGGAAGTTGTGATTAGAAAAAATGGTGAGAAAGGGCTTGAAACATTCAAGTATATTTCATTGACATGAAATGCTGAACAAATTGTATTTAATAACCTCCTTTTAAAATTATTTCTAATTAGTGAGACAGTTTGGCAGGTGCGCTTTCCTTTTCATCTTTGAAATTTCACCTTAATTTTTTTGACAGACTAGTCTCATAATGATTACACAAGAAAAGGCAAAGCACCTAGGTCATCTAATCTACAGTTAACTCTGTTAATTTCCTGGAAGAATAAAAAAGATTGATGTAAAATGTTACACATTACCTGATTCATTGGAATTATTGTTAAACCTAGGAGCAGAACTTCAAGGCATATTTATTCTGCTAAAGGTACGTCACTGAAAGGTACAACACTTTAAAGTAAAAGTCTTTCTGATCGTATGTTAGTATATATAGTAAGGTGAAATCAAATCCAGCTCAGTGACATGCCCTTAGCCTCTGAGAATTTAGTACAAGTGAGAGAGATTTATCCTTTAATTATATAAATAAATGTGATCCAAAAAGAGAACAGTGAGTTTTCTACAGGGGAGTGTTCTTGACTGCTGAAGAAATCCTTTATGATGTGCTTTAACTTCAGTCATTCTGTGTTTGTAGAATCATTTTAATGTTGTATTGGTGGAAGCACTGAGGAAAATGTTTATTCCAAATTCTGGATGACCAACATAGCCTGGAGTCCACAATTACAAGGGCAAAATAAATAGCATAGAAGAAAACCGTACTCATGCTAAAACTAAATAATGGCTGTGCTCTTTCTGAATGTCAGCTGCCTCTTCTCCTGTATCCTTGGAAAGCAGAGAGAGGGGCTGTGCCATGCATGTTCCGTTTCTGATGTGCATGTCTACTCAGTGAACGCAAACCAACAGACCCCTTCTGTTCATGATGAAATAGCTGCAGATATCTATCACATGGAGGAAGGCACTTTCTCATTCAAGCGTATTTTTAAACCATTTGGAGCTTTTTAGATTAAAACCAACACATCGAATTCTACCAGTTTATCCTTTGGCGCTGTGTAGATCTGCCCAGAGCACTGATGTAACATCCTTCAGGTATGAAATCCCATATAATCAGAAGGTCCCAGAATGCTGTAGCATTTTAAGTTTGCCTTGAATTTGGTCTGACGCCTTGCCTAACACGGGACTTATAACAATCAAATCCTCAGGTACCAAAACCATGACTACTTGTGTGGCAAATTTTATATTGCAGAAAAGTTTCGCTGTTTCAGCCAGAGGCAAATCATTAGTAGAGATATCTTCAAAAGCACACCACAATGCACCTCTGTTTTCTGTTGAAGGCAGCATTAAAAATTCCTGCTGCTTTTGGCAACGTCAGTTAAATTCACACTGAATGCCTCTCAAAATCCTATTTTAGACACTTTAGCCACACTGGCCAAAACTTACCAGATCTGTTCAAACTCACCACTACCAGCAGCTAGTGTTCCCAAGAGCATTTGCAAGATCATCAGTGTTAAACACTGTCCCTTAATTGTATGCGTGTGTGTTACTTGTGTGTGTCATGCTGTATCTTTTTGTCTTTTTAATCTTCCTGGTCTCTGTCAGAAGAATGAAAGGACGCCAGCTTTTCACTACCCTATCCTCGTAAATTCTTTGTTAGAGTAGCATTACGGTGTAACATTGAGGGCTTTATCAGCCTCTAAGATCCCTTTTAAGTTGTCATCTAGTGGATATGGGAGATTGGATCTTCTAATAGGAACAGCCAAGGCAGGCTGTAAAACCCTTTCCAATTATTTTCTTCATTAACCACAAACACTTTTGTCTCCACCACAGTATTTGAGCCCCAACTCCATTTCTGTTTTTCCTAAAGTATTACTTTTCTCAACTCATTTACTTTACACTATTCATCAATCCATTCCCTATATTACCTTACAAACCCTGTAAGAATCAAGCTCACCCAGAAGAAATGAGTGGCATCTTTTGCGAGGTATTACTTGTGACCGGGGGGGCAGGGGGGGAAGACAACAACATACACCTTATGCCATAAATTGTTGGCTTACGATACAGGGAAACACCTTTAGGAAACACTGACCGTGGACAGATATTCGAATGATAAACTAGGGAATGAAAGTAAGCTAACTAAAAACAACACTGTAGCTTTTTAAGTGTCTGTTCCTAAATGACAATCATGCAGCAATAGATAAGTAGTAGTTTTGTTTTCAGTGCTGAATTCTTTCTAGAACTCCTCTAGATAATTTTTTCCTCCCAGAAAATTGTTTCAAAAAATGGAAATTTAATGTATCTTTGTGCAAACATACATTGCTTTGAAGATTTGTGCCAAAAGTGTGGATTTGTGTGGCACTCCTGATTTTTTTTTTTTTCAGTTTCCCTTCTGCCATTTACATATTCATCCAAGGCACAGAAAAAATGCCAAGCAAAAATAGTAAATATTTGAAGACACAGCTGAAATTTGGACACTAAATACCTAAAAATATTTTGTAAACACAAGGAATTCATAAAGCAAAGAAAGAGAGCATTTTTTTAATAACTCTCATAAACACTACCAATTTACACAAAATTAACTGAACTTTAAATTGGAAAAATCATTAGCCAAAACCTGATGTGCACCCACACACACAGGCAGACAGCCATAGAGGAGATGAGATGTGAACGTTAAACACAGGTGCATCTCTACCAGTCTCTCAAACAATCCCAACAATAGTAACAAAACCCTAGCTGAAGGTCAGGTAAAAAGTATTTATTGCTGCTTGTTCTTTTTTCATTTACTAGGCACTGCTGAATAGAGATTATGGATTCTGACCACAAATTTCAACAAGCATTTCTATTTTTCCTCCACCTCTCTGTGACACATTTTTTTTATCAGTACTGGAACATATTCTAGTGAGCTTGAAGTACCCTGACAGCTAACAGGCAGGTTGAATAAATTGCTGCTGTGTGCCTGGGGGTCTACATTTCCATGACTCCTTCTCTTTTCTTTTTTCCTTGTCCCCATTCCTCTCCCTCCCCTTCCCCTCTCCTCCCCTCATTTCCCTGCCCTGTCAGCTGTTGCAGAATTCCATTTTTAATGCATTGTGTACAAGACTGTGTGCATGGGCAGGCTTGTCTTTGCAATCATATTTTACCATTCTAGTAGCACACATCACGATAACAAAAATAATATTTTAATATTCATAGCAAGGTATTCTACATGCATGAAATTTGGAGGTCTTGTGCTGTCTAATACTGTGTTCTTTTAATATCAAATTCACTTCAGTGTATGTGACATTAGTAAACCAGGCAGTTGTGCCTTGGCTTTGTTCTGGATTGTCCCTTTGATCACATCATGCTTTAAGGAGTCTATTTGCCAGCAAATAGGAGTTGCCCCTCTGACCTTAAAGAAGGATATTGTCCCTTCCCACTGCAGTAATGACTTCTTTTTCCCACATGCCCAGAAGGATGGAGCTTAAGAACTGTATGCCTAGTAGATTATACTGACAGGCAGTAGCTCTCTGCTGCATGTGTTACAGTTTTGCTGGCTTACAATTGCTTTTTTTTTTTCTCTTTGAGTGAATGTAATGTTGAGTTTGGGTTTCTCTTTGCTGTGGCATGATATATTCATAACTTTAAAAGATACAGATGTGGTCATTAGAATAATTTTCAATTTACTTCTATTTATCATATCAGGACCTTTAAGAATTTGCATGATGTGTCATGTGGCTGGAACTGAATAACTCACTGTCAAAGACCTAGATTCTTAATTATGAGGAGTTTATACAATTTCTGTAGAGATGGACAGATGAAGGAGTGAGAGGGAGGATGTCCATGGCACAGAAATAATTTAAAGGTCAAGAGTTTTTTGTGCAGCATGGCTAAGTGCAGACTCAGAAGCCAGGCATAAACTTTTGGTCTGTACTGTGGCTTGTTTGCTTTGGCCCAAAGCCTGGGCAAGCGACTTCTGAATGTTTAAGTGTGGGATACCTGGTGCTGATCTCTTCCCACGCCTGATGTACCCAGCCTGGGGGAAGGAGAATACCCTCAAAGGTATTAAGGAAGTGTCATTCCTCCTTCAGAGGTTCCTGATCCACAGCTCAAGTGTGCATATGAGCATGGGGATGGTAGGACAACCTGAGCTCAGACTTGAATTTGGCTGATGGAAGTGACTGACTAACACTGACTAACCAAAGTGACCCGTAGAGTTTCCCCCTTTTTGACTTAGGAACAAAAGGCACAACAGTCATATGGCAAAATAGTTGCTACCCTCACCTTTCTGTCTTTGTGAAGCTGAATAAACCACATGTTAAGCAGCTACTGAACTTTTATACTTTTTATACTTTCAGCAGCTTTTATACTGAAACATGGGACTGTAAATTGTGACATCTATGATCTGATTCATTTTCAGTTTAGGCATCAGGCAGAAGAGATGGATGAAGATCATGGGAAATAAATGGATAAGCTTCCCTGTGGTAACCCATCTTCCTTCATAAATACAATTCTTGGGCTTTTTCTTGTCCAAGGCTGACTAATGACTTGAAAAAGGCACTTCTGCTTTCTATGGACAGATATTAACTAGTTCACTATATCCCTGAGCTATATGTTGTAATGTAATTTCTGGAGAGCACAAAGATTAATTTCAGTGCTAGTTACATTTCATAATGAACTCTTAGAAACTACAGTTTTGACATTCCTGACTTCCGTGATGTATCAATTCAAAACCTTATTTGTCTTGACCGAAGGTATGGTATGTGGTAATTTGAGAGAGATCATCTCTCTTTTATCAACTATGCTTTTATCACTTTACTGTCGTCGTCACCATTTTATCTTCTGTACTCTGTAAGTTATATTGAAAACAGAAATTTTCTTCTATAAGATAATTATATCTATAAGATATTTCCAAGACTTTTATTTCATTCTTTGGACGTTGTCAGTTATACAGTAGGCACTTTGTGAGGTCTGAGATATTCTTCAAGACTGATTGTATCAATTTACCTGAAGTTTCCACTTGTAACCCATGGAGGACTATCTGTGGGCAGATTCATGTGCTTATCCTCCATCTTGTTTCTGGAGAAATATTTTTAATTATTTGCTACAGAACACATACTAAAAATATTGGTTATGGGGCTGTTATGGTTTGATGATCTCACAACAATTTATAGTCATTTAGACAATTATTCTCTCACCCAATGACCCCTCCCCACCTAGGAAGGGGAATTGGGAAAAACAGGGAAACCCAAGGGTTGAAATATAAACAGATTTAATAGAATAAGACTAAATAATTAACAGTAATAACACTAAAGAACAAATATTGATCCCCATACCAATATAAAATATATAAGGATTATAGTCAGCCAATTCTATCAGTAGGAAGCCGTGCACTCCCAGCAGTGGACAGCAAATGTCGGACACTGCGAGCGCTACAGCTTCAGGAGGAAGGGAAGGCCTCAGGGGTCCGGCACCGCGTCAAGAAGTTCTCAGGGTTGCAGCCATCATAGAAGAGGAAAAAATCCTCAGCAAACTTTCTAATTTATATTGAATGTGACGTTCATGGTATGACATAATCCTGTTGGCCAGCTTGGGTCAGGTGCCCGGGTCTCTCTCCTCCTCATCCCTGCACCTGGCTAGCTCGAAAACACTGAGACCTTGAAACCCGCATACCATATTTTCACCAATTCAGACATTAGAGTCTTCTAGAAATGCAGTTTTCCCTAGCATTAGAAGAGACCTTACTGAAAAGTAGAATTACTGAAAGAGAAGTTAATCCTGTGTTACTCAAACCAGGACAGGGGCATTTTTATTTATGTATCTGCTAGCTTCGTTATGGGAATTAGTCCACTTAAGTCTCCTGTCTTAATAGCATCATGTACAAGGGTTAAATTTTACAATTCTTAATGAAACAGAATTAAACTTCAAAGGAAATATTTAACATAATTCTAACAGGAATATGTTTTGTTAGTATATTGTTCATTGTAAACCCCACTAAATTAGAATTAACATTCGCTTTAGGAACAACGAGGACTGTAACATGTTCTTTGGTGTTAAATTAGTTGGAGGAGGAGGATATCAGTAACAAGATCCATGGATGAGATTTCTGCTGGAAAAAATAGTTTGGAAAAAACAGTTTAGAAAAAATAGTAAATTAGATTGAAGTTTGAGTAAATAATACTGCTTTTAAAACTTTCTTGGTAAACAAAGCTACAGATATTAGATGCACTATTGTAAATTACTTCAATATTAAGATGTCTTTAATTGCAGATGGAACATATAGAAAATTTCAGAATCATAGAATCATAGCATCATCTAGATTGGAAGGGACCTTTAAGATCATTCTGTCCAACATTCAACCTAACACTGTCAAAACCATTACTAAACATGTCCCTAAGCACTACGTCTACCCGTCTTTTAAATACTCCTAGGGATGGCAATTCCACCACCTCCTTGGGCAGCCTGTTCCAATGTTTGATAACCCATTTCATGAAGAAAGTTTTCCTAATATCCAATCTAAACCTCCCCTGGTGTAACTTGAGGCCATTTCCTCTTGTCCTATTGCTTGTTACTCAGGAGAAGAGATTGAGCCCCACCTCGCTACAGCTTCCTTTCAGGTAGCTGTAGAGAGTGATAAGGTGTTGCCTCGGTCTCGTTTTCTCCAAACTAAACAACCCCAGTTCCTTCAGCCGCTCCTCATAAGACTTATTCTCTAGACCCCTCACCAGGTTCGTTGCCCTTCTCTGGACACGCTCCAGCACCTCAATGTCTTTCTTGTGGTGAGGGGCCCAAAACTGAACACAGTACTCAAGATGGGGGCCTCACCAGTGCTGAGTACAGGGGGATGATCACTTCCCTAGTCCTGCTGGCCACACTATTCCTGATACAAGCCAGGATGCTGTTGGCCTTATTGGCCACCTGGGCACACTGCTGGCTCATATTCAGCTGACTGTCAACCAACAGCCCCAGGTCCTTTTCCTCTGGGCAGCTTTTCAGCCAGTCTTCCCCAAGCCTGTAGTGCTGCATGGGGTTGTTGTGACCCAAGTGCAGGCAGGACCTGGCACTTGGCCTTGTTGAACTTCATACCATTGGCCTCAGCCCATCAATCCAATCTGTAGAGCCTTCCTATCCTCAAGCAGGTTGACACTCCCGCCCAACTTGGTGTCATCTGCAAACTTACTGAAGGTGCACTCAATCCACTTGTCCAGGTTGTTGATAAAGATATTAAAGACAACCGTCCCCAGTACTGAACCCTGGGGAACACCACTTGTCACCCGCCACCATCTGATTTAACTCCATTCACCACCACTCTTTGAGCCTGGCCATACAGCCAGTTTTTGACCCAGCGAAGAGTACGCCCATCCAAGCCATAAGCAGCCAGCTTCTCCAGGAAAATGCTGTGGGAAATGGTGTCAAAAGCTTTACTAAAGTCCAGGTAAACAACATCCACAGCATTTCCCTCATCCACTAAGTGGCTCACCTCGTCATAGAAGGAGATCAGGTTTGTCAAGCAGGACCTGCTTTTCATGAACCCATGCTGACTGGGCCTGATCACCTGGTTGTCCTGCATGTGCTACGTGATGGCACTCCAGGTGGTTTGCTCCATAACCTTCCCAGGCACCGAGGTCAGACTGACAGGCCTATAAGTTCCCTGGATCCTACTTCTGTCCCTTCTTGTGAATGGGCGTCACATTTGCTAACCTCCAGTCAACTGGGACCTCCCTGGTTAGCCAGGACTGCTGATAAATGACGGAAAGTGGCTTGGTGAGCGCTTCCGCCACCTCCCTCAGTCCCCCTGGGTGGATCCTTTCTGGCCCCATAGACTTGTGTATGTCTAAGTGCTGTAGCAGGTCCCTAACCATTTCCCCTTGGATTATGGGGGCTTCATTCTGCTCCCCATCCCCGTCTTCTAGCTCAGAGGGCTGGGTACTCAGGGAACAACTGGTCCTACTACTAAAGACTGAGACAAAGAAGGCATTAAGTACCTTTGCCTTTTCCTCATCCTTTGTCACTATGTTTCTGCCCCCATCTATGAAATGATGGAGGAAAGAAGGATCATCTAGTGAAACATGCCTAACAATTATATTAAAAACCCTGCATCTTATTTCCTTAGCATGCAGACTAATGAGAAAAAAAAGCATTATAGGACTGTTCTATTTAAATTAAGACAAAACTAGTTCAGCACATTTAGTAATCTACTGTGATCCTTTCTATAATTTTGCCGCTGTCTATGATTCTTACAGAATACAGAACATGAATTAATCTAACAAGTACTAAATTATTAAACATTGTGTTATAAATTTCATCACACACCTTTTAAGTGCTTGAGATTCTTTATTGTATCTTTCTAAAATGAGTAAAGATTACATTAACGTCCAGTAGTCTTTATTAAAAGAAAACCGGAACAATCTAAAACTTGAAAATAAATTACATTCTCATTTTTATACATTGTTTAAGTTTGTTAAAGCAAGTTTATGTTTTTTTCCTTGAGGAAAGAAATATTATATTTTAGAATTTTCGTAGCATTATATCATATTTTGATATTAACACTTCAACATTAGCTGGGATTTTTATTCCGTGCATATTTTCTGGAATTTATCATTTCTGAGCAGAGCAGTACTTTGCTTCTTTCCCCAGTCATCTGATTTACAGGTCTTTTTGAGACACTGACATTTCCTTTTCTCAAAGTCTTTATCTAAATTCTATACAAGCCAATGGAAAAATTTCCATTGAGCTCCATATGGCTAAATTACCTCTAAGGGCATAGTATTCTGTAAGGATATTTTTGTGACTGTAAGCTACAGAATTAGTTCATATGTGCGGAGCTTCATAACTTTGCACCATCTTTATTGTAGATCTGCTTTCAAAATATTTGTCTAATATTTTTTAAGCAAGAGAAGATTAGTTGACGCTAAACAGAATTTAATTCAACAGAAAAATAACTTGAATCTGTTTCCATAGTGTTGGAAGCTTGACGTATCTTATTTTGGATCATTCTCTTCAAAGTTCACGTTTTATTATGACTTTATAACTCTCGGATTTCCTTAATTTAGAAAGAAAGAGGCAGAGGGAGAGAGAGTGAGAAAAAAACCCCAACTTGAAATAGTATTCAAATTCAAGATGGCTGAATTGTTCTTCATGTTGTATGAAGTAGAAACAACTTAAAATAGTCCATGTGAGCATTTTGTGATATTTAAATCCTACTACCTCATCTAAAAGTTTCATTGGAGTTTTATTATGTGCCTGAGAGCCATAAGATATCCTCAAATCTCCTCTGCAGATCTCCGACATCTGGTTTTATTTTTGTGTTTATGGGGCTAGGAGCAGTCCCCATGACTAATTGAAGACTTGCTGCTGTGTTCCCATTCTCCAGAAGGAGGTGGATGGCCCAACCTCTGTTGTGTGGCTGGAGCAACAATGAATAGAATTAGTCCAAAGTGATATTATTAAGCATATATGGTATTCTAATAAAATTAAAACTTGAGAGATGCATTGTAGAGTATGCACTGGTAGTAGTGTTAGCTGCAGTAACATACCTTGTTCAATACATACCGAGTATAAGAACCTAACACTTTACACTAGTGAAAAAGGAAATGTCCAAGCTTTGCAAATGTTCTAACTCCTAACTCGTAAGTTCTGGTGTAGAACGTCTAAGAGAATTTTATTTAACAGAGTTCCTATAAAAAAAGTACTAAGTAAGGCAAATTTTACCTTACAGAATTCAGGCAAATTAAATGCACAAAATGAGCAGGTTTTGAGCAGATGAATCTTCAGGTATTTGAATCCTGAAGAGAAAAAAATCATGTGATTTCAGCTTTAATGTTTTTTTTAACCATTTTGTAAATTAAAAAGAGATGTTCAGACAGGAGTGGCAGGCACACTGGAACTGATCTCAGTGGAATGGAGATCACTTTTTTATGTGAGGAACTTGGTTTAGAAAATCGTTGTGATACTATATTTTAAGTTTCTTGGCTCTCAGACCTCACATTTCCTATCACTTTTTGCCAAAGACTATTTGGAATATCAGCTCCACAGCTGCCAGCAAAGTGCCTGACAAAAATCTGACCAAAAAAAAATCTTTTTCCTACTGATTTTTTTCCTTTTCCTTTTTGATTTTCATTTTGATTCATAATATTACAACTTTTCTTTGTTCTTTATTAATCCTTCTTACCACTTTACTTTTCAAATTCTGCCTTATGATTTTCTTCTCTACAGTTCCCGTCTCTGTGCTCGAAGGAATGGCATGTTCTCGTGCTTTTTTTTTTCATGAGGAGTTGGAGAAATTAATAAGATTCAAAGAAGAATAAAATAAAATCTGGGTGTTCTGCTGCCAGAACCAGAAATCTTGCATGGAGTACTATTTCAAGAGTAAAAAATGGGAGAGTAGTTTTGAAGGAACCATCTGCTGGCACAGAAACACAGAATAAAAGATTTGGCTCCTGAAGCTATTCATATGCATTCTAGAAAATTTAAAAACCATTACCTCTCCCTTTCAAGAATGGTGAAAAATTCTGAAATTACTGGAAAAACTTGACTATTTCCAAGTGCATATGTTCCTGTTTGACAAATCGTACCATTTGGCTATGTATAAATTAGACTTTTATTCTAATGAGTTGTGGTTTGCCAATAAAAATGAAATATGTGCTACAATTATAAAATGCTGATGCAGAACTTTACAAGTTAATTCAAGGCCAAATATTTATTCATCAGCGTATGGTGGTTCAAGTTCAAAAGCACATGCTTCTATCCCAGAACAAATTTTATCCAAAGGTCTAAGTCAATACTTTTGCAAATAGTAATTAGTCAATTGTTCTGTGTTGCACAAGAAAAAAATGTTCCCATATATCAAAGGAATATTTATAGGCCTGGTGACTCCTCACCTTTGGAATTTGAATTAACAGAGCCAAGTCTGTATTTGATAGCAAAGGATTTAGAAGGTATGCCTTAAGCCTTTCACGTCTCAACATTGTAGTGTGAAAAAATGATTCATGTGAAGTACGAGTAATGATATTCATAATGTCAGTTGTCATAGCCTACAGTCACTTGTCATAGCCTTCATTTCAGCTGGCTACATACTTTGGGTCCAAATGTTCTTAAATTTGGTTGATTGATTAAATCCAATACCAATGAAAATTGGTCTTTCTTCATGTTAAAATTCTGTTGTTTAAAATTAATCTAGCTATATTGGTGCCATTTATAATCACTAGTATTTGCTTTAACAACAGTTGATAAAGTGACATCTACAGTCTTAACTTTATTAAACAAAACATTAAAAACTGTTTTAAAAACAGTTTTCAAATCTGATTGCTTTCCAGACTTTCTTTGGGGTTAACTTTAAAAAGCCAGTATGATGAGTTTGAGTTAGTCGTGAAGTAAAGTTCAGACATTTCCCTGTAGCTGCAAATTTAATAGACTGTTTCATTACTCTGCTAAGTACTGAGTAAGTTGTCCTTTGGTTATAACTCCTGCTGACTTCGAGAAAAATTGAGTTCCTTCTTCCTACTTCTTCTTTCATCTGTTTTGTTTGTTTGTTTGGGGCTTTTCCCCCTCTTTTTCTTCTGTAATATTTTCTAAACTGTGCTGCGGCAAGTTACAGTTCCTAATTTCTGGTCTACATTGCATTACATAATGAGCACAATAAGCATGGTAATGTATGAAGCAATTACATACATCTCAGAATTATGAAGTTAAAATATATCTAATTCAAAACAAATCAAGCAACAACGCAGATTACAAATATAAAGTTACTCTAGGGATTTCTGTGTATACACTGCACAGTTTTGCTGTGTGCTAACACTTTAGATGCAGTAAATGGACCTCACAGAGTGAAACTGCCAACATATGTTGCAAGCAGAGAATTATGTCATGTAGCGTTAAGGCTACTAGGCTAAATTACAGATAAATGGTAATGGATCCACAGGTGGCCTTACAGTGCCTGCTACGAAGTGTAGCAGCTAGTTAGAGGAGAAGCTATCACCTTACAAAACAAGATGTTAGGTATTTGCTTCATTTGATTCTCCATCTGTTACTTGCTATAAACAAATAGTAAATATGTATCACAGAGAGTATCACAGAATCACAGGGGTTGGAAGGGACCTCTAGAGGTGTACCCTAATATATATTGCATATATATATGTAAGGGGATATATGGCCATGAAAAAGACTTGAACTGCTCCAAAGAGAGGATTGCATTGCATCAATCACATTAGGAGAGGCAAAGAAGCAATTATTAAAGAACCCCTAGAAAGTCAGAATGAAGGGAACAGGTTTGTTAATTCAACTGAGGACAACTCTTTCTGTAAAAAGGTCCTCTAAATGTGTAGTCTGATAAACCAATCAACTTTATGTTCAATGAATAAATTACTTAAATAAAATGAATTGGCGTAACTGAAATGTGACTTGTCCAAGCTGTCCAGTTACCTGTGTGCTATGTGAAGAAGTGTAGAGGATCGAGAGGAGGAGAAAATGAGAAGGAAGATGAAGGAAGATGAGGGAATGAAAGCAATGGTGAGCAAAGGGAAGAGCTCTATGCTGTTCTTCCAGGATTCTCTTTCCCCTCTTTCCTTGTTTCCAGATGTCATTGGGATTTATGTGGGATTGAAATCTGCCCTGAGGTTTGTCAACCAAATGCTTTTGATTTCTGTGGAGTTTGTTTACATCAGAGTTGACTGTGGCTTCTCTTTGACTGATTTTTTTAATTTTTTTTTTTTAAACTTAAAGTAATTCATAAAATCCCACTGCATAGCAAAAGCTAATGGTAGGCCTTGGAAGATGATGGGAGAAAAAACACTTTTAGCGGCAGAGGTTCACTCCAAAACCAATGTGAATGTTAAAGGCGTTCCTGTATAGCAAGGCTGAGATTAATTTATACAATGTACACTGAGTATATCTAAAACCCCAAAAATACCTTTGCGCCAGCCCTCTGGGTTTGTATTAGATATTTTGAGCCAAATTGCAGCAGTCTGCAGTGGAGAGAAGGAAATGCAGAGCGGGAGTCAGCCAGGAATGCTATTGCCTACTTCCAAGGCCCCACAAAAAAGGATATTCAGGCTTTTTCCACTATAAGCGTCCATCAGACCGTCGCTGTTGCCGCGTCAGCCTGGACCCCGTGCGGGTGCACCCCCATCCCAAGGACTGCCACTCACGCTGCCCCTACTCACCTCTTCCGTGGCACTCTTGGTCTTTATTTTCACTAACATCAAGTCTTCAGTTTGAGAAGACTGTAGCAGTTTCTTTGCAAGGCACAGGCAGGCTGTGATTGATACTGCGTATTCCTGCAGGCTTTATTTTTACAGACTACAGTTTCCATATAAACTCTCCAGTGCAAATACACTATATGCAAACCCACTAAGTTTTAGAGGTTAATTTTTACTCCTTTCAAAAACCTTCCATGTTATAGTACAAAATATGCAAAGATACCTCAATTTTATGCTAATCCTTAATAGTAATATAATTTTTAAACTTAAAAATTTAGTCTTTTATCTAGTAAGGTGACAGTATTTCTGTGACTGCTAATATTTTCTAAATCTGATCAAAATGCAAAAATGAGAGTGCTTTTTGAATGTTTTGAAAATGGGGTATTTTACAGACTCTCACAATTTGAAACTATTGTCTTAACTGGCCAGTCTGAGAAAGTCATGTTAACAGCTTTCATCTCTAAAATAGCTCTGAATGCACCTAGAATAGCTGTCAACAGAGCAGAAATCTGTGAAATGTATCAGACAACAGGTCCACATGTAAGTGAGAAGCAAATGTGTTTACTTAGCTAACATGGAAAATCAAACAATCAGGGGAAAAAAAAAAAAGAAAAAAAGAAGAGAAGAAGAAGAATAGACTAGACTGACTAATTAGAGAAAAACTATGTTTTCTGTGGGAAGCAACACCTGCAGGCACTGAAAGCATTTTACAGCATTCAGGTTGAATTCATTTTCATATACAGGGATTTATACTTATAACTCCAAAAGGTGATACTCATTCTTCCCATCTTATGAGAAAGTATGATAATCAGTCTCATCTTCCCTTACTAAAGTTGAGTTTTTTTCATTTTATTGTGATGATTATTACTTATTTTTTTGTTATACATAATGTATCTATCTTATCTGTAAAAAAAGCCTGCTGGCAAGTTACGTTACTGCATAACTCTGCCTCTCAAAAATCCATCTTTTCCATAGCATAATTTAGCCATGTTTCATCCTGGTATTAGTAAGGAGAATTTGATTATTACCGCCACACTGTTAAAACCATGTCTTTCACTTAAATGTACAATTTCTTATTTCCATAACAAACTTCTACCAATAAATGAAAAGTGCATTTGCATTTTATGGGTGTTTCATTTTTTTTTCCAAAGGAAAATGGTCAGGATTAAATATCTCCAAAATGTGATTTGATAATCTTTAAAACAGTCACTTGGATGGTTCCAGTTATTTCCTGGTTATTTCACATGTGTATTTTCAATGATTTCTCAAAATAATGCTTCTCTTTATGATAGACAAAAATGATAACATGAACCCAAATATTAAGCAAGCCTTACAGTGGAATATAAGAAATTTCATCTAACAAATAACAAAGGCTTCTGTGCATTATTTGAGTCAGATCTTATATTGGAAGCAGTTACTAAAGACTATGAGAAAAGTATAGCACTTATTCTTGAAGTTATTAATTTCAGGTAGGTCGTACTTGAGACTGTTTTATTATGCTGTGTCTTAGTTATTATATCATCCTAAACAACCAATATATTATACTGGTGATTTTCTAGATTAGAAAGTGTGGAACTCATTAAAAACACATACTTTTGTCATTGAGCTGATTTCCATTAACACATCTGTGTACGGTAGTACAACATGAAACTTAAAGTGAAATGCTGCCCTGAATCAGCTAAGTATTTTTTTAGTTTGGTATGTAAGTAAAGCCAGGCCCAGTGTCCTAATGTTCTGAGTATCTCTATGTCCCAACCCATAGAAAAACATACATTTTATTTCACTTGTACGTAGAGTTGGCATGAGATTTTAGATAGTAATTTTAGCTCCGTGCTCTTTATGACATATCAGTTAGTGGCAAAACTTTTTTATTTCTGTACAGCTGTTAAGGATACAACATTATTAATTTCATCAACCCAGGGCTTAAATTAGAGTTTAAGGTAAATGTTTTCATTTAGCTTATTGATTCCATTCCAATTTAGGAGATTACCCCATAGCTCTAATTCACCCAAAGAATCTCACTGGGGAGATTTTCAAAGGCACAAATAGAAGTCAGACCACTAACGTCCATTGACTGCTGAAAATTGTATTACTGCCTTCTCTCTGGATACATGGAAACCCAGTTCCCATTGTTCTCTTAATAGGAATAAGCATCCATCTTTCTCAAGTAGGCTTTGAAAATGTTGATCAAAGCAGAGGAGGCCAGCTGCTCACAGTTTCCTATAGCTCTGCTACAGTCAGTGAATTATTTGCACCATTTGGGACACAAGCCATATCATTGCTAAAATGATTATAAGTTACTTAGTCTCCTAATAACAAAATTCAGCATTAAAGAATTAAGCTTTCCCTGCTAAAATGGAAAAAGAAAAAATGTTTTTTCAAAAAACTTCATTCATTAACACCAATGCAATTGCCTGTTAAAGTCGTCTTTCACGTTGGATTTTATTTTTTTTATAAGGCTGTGAGACGTTGACCTTCATTCTTGTTCTGAATATCAGTATGGAAGCACTGCAGAGGAAATGTCCTCACCCGCTTCGATAAAGATAGTATAATGTCTTCACTGCATTGCAATTTAGCTTGGAATAGCATTGGCAGATGCGGAAAAAGCGGATCCAGACTCTTATACCTGCTCTTAAACACTTTGTCATAGTTCCTCTTCTCTGCCCATCTGACAAAACAGTTTCCCATGCTTCTGGTGCCACCCTCCCCAGGAAAAATTAGCTGATTTTGTATTCCAGCATCATGCCCCATTCAGCATGCATGTGTAGAAAGCAATTTCTTTTCTTAAATGAACAGAATGAATGCCAGGAATATCTCCATCTTCTGGGATAAATGTCATGGGTTTTTAAATACTTGGTAGGCTGGCTCCAGTTTCTAGCTTTTTGAGCTGAAATGTACAACAGGGCCAGCGTACAAGGTGTATGTAATTTTTATCTCATGTCATCTACTCAAAATCAGCTGCTGAGATAACACCACCCTCGCCTTGGTTTCTCATCATCTGTTACCCACTCTTGTTGGCACAGCTCTCAGCCCAACCACCTTTCCTTCGCGCTTCTACCGTGCGGTATGTCAGCACTGAGTAGGGGTTGGTTAACTGGAGATACAGAAGAAGGAGGTGAGGAACGATAAGCAGAGGGTATACTGGAAAAAAAGAGAGTAGTACACTGAGGTGGAGAATGAAGAAGTCAGAGCTAGGTGGAAAGGAAAATAAGATTTCAGTAAAGGGCAATCGGTAAAAAGGGAAGAAATTTTAAAAGCATAAAAAATAAAGAAGAAAAATGGAGCAAGCTTTGTCTTTCATCTTACAATCATAAAATGTCTAGATCTTCTCTGAATGCTTTCTTGAAACCCACTAACATTATATTTTAAGTGTGTGAGAAAAAGTAAATATAGAAATGCAGATTAGGCCTGACAGATTAGCCTAACAATCATTTTTTGAAAAACAGACGGCCAACCACAGTTTAGCAGTTTATTTTGAGAGCTGAGTAGGATGGCATATTTTTACATTAAACAATATTCATTTTAGTTTTCTTGTGTTTATTTTTGTCTGAACATAACCTTGTAATTCTCCACCACCCAGTAAACACTCCTACATTTGCCTGAATTAATAGGATAAAGATTACCAGTTTGTTAGAACAGATAATGATAACTGACTTGCATACATTAAATGTGCTGGGGACATGTTTAATCCATAAGTTTAATGTTAAAAGCACCAACATTGTCTTATAAAATTTTACTATAAACATGATCTGGGAAGCATTCCTGCGGTAGTCTCATACAGCTTCTCATTTATGCTAACATGAAACACCAGCTATGCTGAAATATCGGTTCACACACAACTGTGTAGATCTGTTAGTTGTACAGTAAGACATAAAAATCCTGAATAATCATTGTGAGAAGGCATGCTATGACTACTTGTTTGAGGTCAAACCAGGAAAAGACCGAGATGCCATATTGTAATGCAAGCTGGCTCAAGGGTCCTAAGAGTTCTTGAGAGATACTGGGTTTTTTTGCCGAAATGAAGGTTTAGTACCAGAGCTAATAAGGGATATTGAGATGTGATGCTTTTGTGAAAGTCGTGCTTTCTTTACTAAATGGTGCGTTGCAATTCAGAGTCTGCTGATACTTTTTGCTTTTCAATAGGAAGCAAATTTGTATCGCATATTGCATAGAAGCTATTTGTGGCTGTAGAAGGAGAAGGTACAGGAAGGAACTTGACTTGGTAGCCTACAGTAGTATCAGCATCACTCAGATAACCTACCTCAGCTGGAGTGGGTCTGCCCTGCTTTTCTGGTCTTTAGCCATTTGGCTACTTTTTTTTTTTTTTTTTTTTTTAACTGGGTTTAAAATTCCAT
>VYXH01010102.1:60688-91048 GCA_013397275.1 Burhinus bistriatus | reverse complement strand
TTTTTTTTTTTTTTAACAGTGACTGTAAATGCATAAACTCTCCTGGGATGCCATGGTATGAAGGATAAGTTAGCCACCTCCAGCTCAAATAGCAGCCCTCAAGACGTGTTTTCTCATGTAGCCAGTTACGATGCCTCAGATGTCTAGTTTGCTGAGGAAGGCTGATTTTCTTTGCCTGAGTGGAAGTTTGGAGATAGCTCATAGGAACTTAATTTGCATTCTTAACAATAAAAACAAACACCCTTCTTTATTACATGTTTATGGATCAGTTTTTCTTTCATTGAATTCCTGATGAACTTAAGTGTCTGTTGCAAACAATGAGAAAAAATTATGTGTTATAAGAAAAAAGTACAGTCATAATTCTTGCTTTTCTCATACTAGTTAGGCCAGTAATGTGGAATTTCTTGTAAAAGACACAGTAGTTGCTGACTTAGCTTTACAGACATTGTCTAATGCCTACTCTTCTGCAGCCAGATGGAAGAAACAAGTCTGGTAATATTCTTTGATCTCTTTATGTGTTTTGTAGTCTCTTTTATACTTGATAGTCTCAGACCCTTGCACTTAAAAAATAATAATAAAAAAAAAATCTGTGTTACCTTGAGGGCATGAGGATAGATGGCAAATTGATAAGGCACATGGGTAAGAAAAATTACATTTTTCCCTCAAAAAAGCATATAATCCCTTTTAAAATTTTCATTAAGAGGAACTTTATTCCAGGTTAATAGTATACAATAAATGAGAATATATGTAAGGCTAGTTGACCCAAACCAAGATGAGTTTACTCAAATGTTACTTCAATCAAGATTAAAGAATATGTATCAAAAATGATTTTTTAATTGTGCAACTCTTGCTCTGTTTACGTGTTTATGAGTTTATTAGCAGGAGCACGTATACATAGATACACGTACACATACTTAAAGATTTGTACATGTGTCTCTTTATGCAGAACACATTTGTTTTCCTCTACCACCAAGGACTTAAAAGGTGCTAGCAAAATGTAAAATGTCATGGTTGAGAACTTAAATTAAAAAGTAAGGAAATAAAGAAACAAACATGTGCCCTCATAGAAGTGACGACTTTTAAGACATAGTTGTGCTAGACCATGAAGTCTTTAGGGGTGTTTATACAGTGCCAAGTGCACTGATGGTGTTCAATAAGTAAGCAGAAAAAGTAAAGGGTATGTTACGATGGTAAATTTTGCATATTTCTTTTATTTTATCCATTTGGATGATTTAAAAAATCATAAGACATGTTTTGTACCCTCTGTGACCTACAGAAAGTCTCAGGATCCTTTGGTTATTGTATTTAATAGTTCTATATTACAAACAAAACCAAACCAAACCCTACCAAGCTTATCTGGGAACTTTACCGTTTCCCTAAGTAGGAGCTCTGGTCCCCACACACACTGCTGAATTACGTGAGCGTGCCCTTCGCTTCACAGAATTGCACTGTTTTCATGGCAAACATTGCTGCATCTGAGTTGATCTCCCCAGAGTTGTTAGAGTCATAAGGGCTGCAAAACAAAACCTGCGTAATTTTGGCTTTAATGAGTTCTGTAACTGTTGTCCTGTCATGCCTTAAGATCTCTGTATGGCTGCCTCACAGAGGCTCTCTGATAGTCACCAGATTTAGTCGGTCTTCTAAAGTAGGAGGCTGTTGAGGAAATGCATCAAAGACAATGCAAGAACTGTTGTGGCAGCAGTGTAAGTATGGCTTGTACTGCAGAAATAGACACCTGCTTTGTTTTGCAAACTTGATAAAGATGCCTTAAAATCAAGGACCATAAAGGGCAGCTCGTTACCCTCCATGATAAGGCAGGGAGAGAGCAATAGATGCCCTTACTTACGAGTTGATGCAGTCCTAGTGTGACGTTCAGGAGAGGGTGACTCATGAGCCCGTGCTACGCTGGCCAGGCTCTTACTTGTCAGTCTGTCCTCTTTCAGCACTAAAGCAGTGCGTGACCTCTGTGAAAAAATGCTTTACCGGATCATCAATTTCCAACACAGTCAGTGGTGGGTTCTTCAGAAGAGGTGACAGAGAGGTCTCTGTGTAAGAAATTGGCTTTGGCTTTGAGGAGAGTGGAGAAGGACTTCTGTGCACAAGAGGGCCGACCTCGCGGCCTTGCAGGCTTCCAGTGAGCGAGGCTGTACCTTTCATCATGTCTCGGTGAATGAAGTATCCGTGCGCACAAGAGAGGAAAGTTGTTTCAAACCCCTTCTGGAAGGCCGTGCCAAGGTGCTGCAGAGAGCTCTTTAGAAGAAGGCAAAAGTGAAGTCTCTAATGAAGAGAGAGAGAACTTTAGAAAAAGTTCTGCCCTTTGTGGATAAAAAGCTCTGTGGAAGATATCTGATCCAAGGAAAGAACTGTGCAGTAGATTGCTAGTGACTTTTATCTGTGACACACTAAAGCAGAAATTAAAAGGCTGGGGCATAAAGAAAGCTAAGGATAAAAGAGATTAAATATTTTGGAAGATTTTAGAGAACGACATATATTAAAGCTAGATAGAACTAGCATAACACAGACCATAAATTCATTTTGTAAATTTATCTTTTAGTCCTTAACATCTGACTAAGCTGCAATATACAAGTCAGAAAGGCATCCAGTCTTGGTGTAACAACTTCACCTTGTCCACTGCATCTCTGAAAAGGTTGTCCACATGGCTAATTCCAGAATTAATTACGTTGCTTTTGAGTAAGCTTTCAAATTACTAAGGAACTCACATGAGCGGAAATTACACAGCAGAAACTGAAACTAGTTAAATGATCTATAAAACAGTGAATTGCATGGGCACAGGCCACCTTTTATTTGGCTTCACACCTCTGAATGCTTTATCAGTTCAGTTTTACTTGCTTTTACTCCAGCAGGGAAGGAAGTGGACTGGCATTGCTTCTGTGGCAGTAATTGTCCACTACCCTGCTAACCAGCAAAACTGTGCATGAGGCACTCTGTTAGACAAGGTGCTATAAAAGCTCTTTTGGTGATAAGTTTTCCTTGTCTAACTGCATTTTTGGTGCGAGTGAAGAGAAAAGTGTTCACTTACGAGATGCTGCTTTGGGCATCCCTTCACATCCATCAGAATACGGGGCAGCTTTTCTGAAGGCAATAGCTCCTTCTCCTGTGACAGCATAAATGGATGCAACCTGTGCAAAAATGCCCATGCAGGTTTTGTATCCATAAAGGTACGCTTCCATTAGTCTTGTAAGATAAAAAGCAGTCTGGCCTACAGTTCTGAAACTTTCCATAAACTCTGTGCTAGATTGCGTACCAAACAAAACCATGTGGCTTGAGACCTCGGCAAACATTTGCTGAAACACCAATCTGAGGCACAGCACAAAGCTCAATGAGGTTTAGGTCTGGGACCAAATAAAGGATAACAAGCATTAGCTACAAGGCAGGGCTTTCTTCTATGAGGCAGCTCAAGTTTTTGGCTGGGATTTGTTTTGTATAGCTCGTTCTGGAATTCCATGTTTTCCTTTTTTTTTTTTTTTTTTTTGTTCTTGAAAATCTTTATCTTCTATCCTTCAGACACTGCACTGCCAATGCTGCGATCATAAAGCCTTTTGGGTTTGGTGCTCAAAACTGCAGCTGTCATTTGAAAAGGCAATTTTTCTGCATTCATAGTAAATGACACCATTCCACATTACTGCTCCTGTGCTCCTAAGGGACCACTTTGTATAACTGAGGTTTTTTCCTGTGCCGTATTTTGGTGCAGTGAAGAATTCGGTACATTCAGGTGTCTTACATAACCAGCAACATGATGAGTCATCTTTAGAGAGTGAGTTCAGATGGGGAAGGATGTGCAGTTAGAAGGTACTTTAAAAAAAAAAAGCAATCTGAAATTCTTAACCATTTCTTGTAACACTGTATTTTACCATAGGAGTTATTTTTTCTAGGGGGCAAAGGCCTGATGGCAGGTATGGAATTGATGCTCCATTGTTCTTTAGCCCATACATGTGACTCCTGTAGAATAAAATGATGGCAAAGAAACCAAACCTCTTCATCAGGAACTTCCATTGAGTTGAGGAGGCAGTGAGTCTCCCTGCCCAGACCCAGTGCTGGGTCCATATGTGGAAACCACCCCCTCCTGGTCATCTGCACAGGGGGAACAGCCACACAGGGGCTGCGGGGGTCAGTCTGGAGCCAAAGACTGCTTGTAATGTGTAACATGCGGGAGATTTGGCAAATCACCGGTTCTTTATGTCCTCTGCTGCAAATGCCTCACTTTTTCTAGTGAACGTAGTTAGCCCAAATTGAAATAAGAGCACATCTCCCTTCTTAATTCCTCCAATTGGTCCAAATGAAGAAACAGAGCATTCCTTTCTAAGGACTCATGGATAACTACTTTAATAGTCAAGGAAAACTTTCTGCTACAATATCGCTGCTGTCATCTGAAGTCTGACAACTTTAGGTAAAAAATTGCTCTTGGCCTCTTTTGTAAAGTTATCATCACTAACATGAGGACGTCTAGAGATGAGTGGCTTCAGATGGTCACACTTTAACTGGTTACTGTGGAGTATTTCAATAGCACTAATAATTTTGAGCTCAAATTTCATCAAGAGCAGTGGCTGTGAACACTATAAATTCAGAGATGCGTTATTAAGGCGCAAATAGCTTACATTGTCTTTCCTTTCTTTGTAATTGAAATTTTAGCTAGAAACTTATTCTCATCATTTCTTCAAAAACCTCCTGAATTCTGCAGCTTGGTTATAGCTATAGCATCTACACAACAGCCAATATGCAGTGGGTGAGGCAGAAGATCAGCCTGTAGAATGATAATTCATTGCTGTTTATTAAGAAAATAAGCTTCACCATTGTATGAGGAAGTTACAGTTGTAAGTATTCCTGAGGCTGATGCTTATGATGCTAAAGAACCAGGTATTTTGCAATTTTTTATTGAATATAAATGTAGACTTTGTCCAGACTGAAGTCTTCTGTCACCACGAGTGAAAAGCACTCTGATCTTACCGTAGTGATTTTCAGCTCTCAGGATGAAGCTTTCCTGGGCCTCCACAGGTTGTGTGGGGTGATTTCATAACTGTGGTGAAAGGGTTAGCAGATAATTTTTGTTACAGGTCTTCCTTGAGACTGTTTCGATCGCCACGGGGAAGTTTCTGATCTAGCTCGCTGGCACTGATGGATGGGGGGTTAAATACCTTCCAACACTGCTGCTGATAATGCTGCAAGCACGGGAGGCTGCTTGCAGGGGCTGCCGGCTGCCCAGAGGCTGCTGGGCTGGAAGGTGAAGGTTTGTTAGGTAACATGGATTCCATACATAAATTCTCAGAGCTTCTCGTACTGTCGGTCAACTGTTTGTTCCTGTAGGGTCCGCTGACAAAAACTTGGGCTGGAGGTAGTATTGTTCATGTTATTTTCCCTAGAAATAGGAGACATTTATGCTGAATAAAAGACAGAGTTATTGAACAGATTAAAAAAAAAAAAAAAGTTTCTTTTTTTAAGCCTTTCTTTTTCATCCTAGAGATGTTTTTTTCTTCCCTTCCCTTGCCCCGCTTTGTGGGTAGGGGAGGAAGCTTTACAAACTGGTTTTTTTTATGCCCATTGATAAATGTAATGAGTTTTGAGTGTCAACATTAAAATGTTCCGTGCCATCAGCTCTGTGCAACTGCAGGAAAATATGCAAGTGAAGGAGAAAAAACTCCTCCGGTTTCAGCCTGGCTGTGTCCCCTGCTAGGGTGCTGTGGGGAATGTTGATAAACATTGGGAAGGGCTGAGAGGTGGCAGAGGCAGGTGAGGAGCTGGTGGCTTCTGAAGGACCACAGAAGGCTCCCGGTGCATCTCATCCGGCGTCTGAGTGCCAGAGGCTCCTAGTTAGGGGGAGCCTTTACGACTCTTCTGTTTTTACATTCCCTGGATAAAGGAAATAAGCAATGCAATGGAAATACAATTTTTAATAAACATTTCTAGTAGGACTAATATTTTACATCTCCCTCTGCCTCTGCTGAGTAAGTGCTGTTAGCTCCGATTATTGATTCCTAAGGAAAGTCTTCTAATTCATCTTTATCGGTACTCCAGGTAGAGGTGATTTATTTTTTTTGTTACCTGGCATGGCTGTGCTGTCAGTGCTGCTGCTGCTTGGGCTAGTAGACATAGCTGCTGCTGCGGACGTCGCACCTAGAATAAAAGCGGGGTCAAGGTGGAGAGGTGAAAAGAATCGTGAGTAACCCAGGCTTTTCCTTCTCTTCTTCTCAGCTCTCTGTTTGAAGAAATGCGTTAGGCCTTGTTTTGCTGTGTAATTCTTCCTCTCCGGGAGGATATTCTTGAGTAATAACCTTAAGGCCATATAATTTTAGGTATTTAAATATGCATGCAGAAAGCACGGGCCACACCTTCTGTATGCTCCACACATCTGCAGTACAGTCCTGTGTTTCACGGCAAGCTTTCCCAACTGCCTGGGCTGATTAACTCCTCTATTTCCAGAGAGTTGGGAAACTTGCAGGCTGCAGTCAGCTGCACCTTTTCTATTTATAGTCTTACCATTTTTCACGCTATTTCAAATGTTAGCATTGATAAAGGTAGCAAATTTTACAGGTATACTGTTTGTGTGAAGGAACCTTGTAACCACGGTGATTATACTGGGTAACTTCATGGATACAAACGGGTAACTGCCGTTTAAAATCTACAGATTTACAAAGGGGGATTTAACGCAGCGTTGCAGCTTGTGCAGGGTTTATCCACGCTGCACTTAAAAAGAGAAAAGAACATTAGAGTATTAGAAAAGGAAAGTCGATGAGTCATGATAATATTTGGGAGTGAGGCTTCCTACTGCATACACAGTTGCTGGACTGAAAGAGCCAGATGATTATTTTCATTTAAAAGGCAACTCAGTTCTTGCTGAGATTATTCTTTATTCCTGTCCAGCTATATAAATAACCATGCCCATGATGGGCAACATACTATTATCATTATGCCTGTGAATTTTTTCTGTGGTGTTGTTTTTTGTTTTTCTTTTAGAAATACGTAGATTGCAAAAAGGGGAAGGAAAATGGAAAATTTAATGGAGGTTTTCAGTTTAATTCAGCTAAATGTGATGTGGTTGACTGGAAAATATGTATGATGGAAGACCCTAAAATAACCAGAACTTGTAGAGGTGGCTAGTGGTATCCTTGGGATGGGTATTATCTTAACAGTCTTGTTGTCTGGAAGCCGATCTGCAGCTTGAGTAATACTTGTTTTTCCTAAAGTACAAACATACAGATCAATAAATCTGCCACTCCACTCGGTCCCCCAAATCAGCAGCATTAAGGAAAGAGGTGCTGGACTGCGTGGAACTGAGAACTGCCTCATCAATTTACAAGTAATTTACATCTGAAAAATACACTGCCCAAACTAGCAGGCTGTTAATGTGTGTTTGAGTGATGCATAAGTATAACAACCTATGGCTTATAAATATTTAAGCATATTAACCAATTGTGAGTAAAAGAGCCCTTTAATTTAATGGATGTGGAAACTGAGGCACAAATCTAATAAGAGCTGAAATACGTTGATTGAAATTTTTCCAAGGCAAGCTTCTTGCTCAGTAAAAAGGTCTTTTAAAATGTGTATCTGTGTATCTTTTCAAGTACTAGCTTTTCTGAAAAGAGCCAGTTCCCAGAGTAAAAATACTGTATTTTCAGTTTTGATGCATTTATTTTCAGGTCTTTGGAAGTTTGTGGTTCTGAATTTTTTTCTATGAAGAACTGAAATAGATGGAGATACAGATATTAATGTCACAAAAGGATTACTGAAGTTAATCAGTTTGGGATGGCATTTAGCCATGATGCGTAAACTACACAAAGATATAGGAGTTTAAGAGCACCACATCTTTTGGAAATTGTTTTGAAATTATAATACGTCTTTTAATGTCATCTGTAGTTAGCTATTAGACCTTATGGATTCAAATTGCTTTCTTTCTTCTCTCAGGACAGGGGACTCTGAACCAGCACATTAGCAAATTGCTAATATTTGGTTAAAGAAAAAACAAGGATGTAAATTAGTTTTTAGATAATATTGATATCATGATACTTAATTGCTTAGAGTTGTGCAATGTGTTAGAAGATATGAATCTGAAGCAAGTCTCCTTGAAATTAACAGAAGGTGTTTGGATCAGACCTTAACATTCTTTTTATTTAAGTATTAGCAATATTCGTACCAGGAAGAACTGTTGGGCAAGAGAGATTTTACAGGTATGCCATTTGAATTTTATACCGTTTGGCTTTGCTATCCATGATGCAAAAAATTCTCCAGCAGCAGAATGCAGCTATCATGCAGAGCTGAATGCTATGGGAAGTAGCGAGCTCCTTCTTTCTGAGAAAGGAGAAAGCCAAAATGTTAGGTAATCGTAGTTGGTTGAGTCTTTGTCGATTGCTATTAATGTTACATATTTGCCTGTCAATTGACAGAGTACTCGAAGGTGTTCTCTTGCTGGGTTATTTTTGAACATCATAGTTAAAATGCTGACAAAAAATACTCTGAGAAGATGTGTGGTTTTGTAATATATATGTTCATTTAATTCGGTTACACTTAAATTGCATAACCCAAGCCAAAAAATATGACTTTAAATGAAAGGGGACATGGCTGGTTTCTGCATCTCTTGACAGGAATTTTCACTAAAGCATTCAGGTGTAGCAGTATAGCAATGCTTTAAAAGTATTTTATATTTACAGTATAGAGAGATTTCAAAATACTTTTGCTCCAAGTGGTCTTTTAAAAGATAGAATAACTTTGCATTTCTTTAGAGTCTCTATGATGCTTCTCCAAATAAGATCATGGTATATTAAGAGGCCTTATGAGTTTCCCGGAAAAGTCATTGTGATCCAAGTTCCAGTCATGCATCTCAAGGGCAGGACCAAAGTGGTCCAGCAAGGACCACAATAAAACTTTATGAGTGGTGTTTGCTTTATCTGAGCTTACACCTTCTTGGATGAAGCTTTTTTCTTTACTTTCCTGTAGAAGAGTCTTGGAGCTGGGAATTTTGTAGCCTAGTTTCTGCTCCACCACAGCTCAAATGAATGAAATCAGATTTAGGGACAGTGGGAAGAAATTACCATTTCTGACAAAGACGACTGCAACAAAAAATAGTATGGAAGGGAAATAAGGGGATTTATTCCCATATGTCTCTGTACTTTTCATTGTAACAGCACCTGGGGGGCGTGGGGGGGGACAGACACCAACAAATATCTTGGAGGTAATATTCAACGTATAAAATGTTTAAATATATGAAAAATATCATTGCTTAATTGCTTACACTTCTGGTGTCTTCTTCTGGCACATGTTATTACTTTTTTCTGTTCATTTCATTTTTAAGAAAGCCAATGATTATTGTTTGAATGCCTGTATTTTACAACTTACATGCTTATGATCTTGGGAAATAATACAAAGAAATCTCATTGTTATTTTGATACTGAAGTGACAATGTATTAAGACTGCCTTGCTATCCCTCAGAAAAACTATATCATAAAGTAATACCATGGTTATTATTTATTGCTATATACTACATATAATGTTTACATTGGAGACTATACATGCATATTTTCTGACATTTATAACTTTGTATAGTCATTGGTGTACTACAGGTAATTTTCTTTGTTAGGAAATTTTAATCAAAATGGTTTGCTTACTCTGTGAATAAAATATATTTTCTCATAGAGAATAAAATTGTAATTTTCTGGCCAAGTTTTGGATGTCAAATATAAAGATCAGAATTTAAAGTTGTCACAGAGTGAATTGCTGTAGCAAAAACGTGGGTTTGTATTTTTGGTAGAAATAGAATTATGAAGTTTTAAGATTTTGCAAGATGTTAAAACTATTCTTTCTATTGTTCAATTCATTTTGCGTTATAGACAAAGAGCTTGAGATCGGCATCATTGTCTTATTTACTATAGTTGTCACTAGGAATGTCAAATGCCATGGTCTTTGTTTAACCATAGTTATTAATAGGAATGCCACTCATATATCACTAGTACAGAACAGCGATACCTGTTCTTCCTGATTCTTTGTATGTTGGAAGTTATATATACACACACACACACACGCACACATACATACATGTACATAATATATATGCACACCTTCTAAAAGCTCCATAACTTTCTCACTTGAGCACTCTGGGATAAAATATACTCTTTCTGAACCTGGGTGATTGTAAAAATTTCCTGTAGTTTAGTTGGGTTTTGTGAGGAACTGATTTTAATGGAATTTTAATATTTTTAAGAGAAATTGTGTGCTAGGGAAACATCTGAAAGAGGTGGTCTCACAGTAGGACTGACTCTTGAGAAAGGACTGACTTCAAACTTTTACTGCTGAAGCTTGGAACGTAAACAGCGTGCATGCCTCCCCTGGGCTGACAGTACGCATGTGTGTGTGCCTTGCTCCTTCAGAGGAAATTTATGTAGGCAAAAGGATGATCAAGAAGGAAAAACCACACAGCTACAGGATTTCAACTGTCACTCTAGAGCAGAATGCGTTGTGCATTTTTGAATATTGAATTTAACATTCAAAATATTTTACGACTCTTACTGATAGAAAAGGAAAGTAAAAAGTAAAGTACTTATTCGACAATAAAGGTCTCTGAATAGAGGATAGAGCTAATATTGAGGTGGTAAATATTATAAATATTTTGCATAGCGATGCTAATCTCTTATAAAGCATTTTTATCCTTATTATGGTCTTATTTTATAATTTTTATATTCTTTGTGTCTTGTTCAAAAGTACAGTTTCTGAGTTTTCTATCTAAATTATACACGACCTAAACATAGAATATGTAGTTCAGGAGAAGAAAGGTAATAAGGTTATCAAGGTTTTCTTAGCAATAAATCTGGCAGCTAGACTCCCTCCAAAAGTCAACCTATATGTGATACTCTTCTGGATTTCAAAACTAACAAGCTATTCATAGATTATATTGAATTAGGAAATATAAGAAAAATTTCAATGTATTTGCTAATCTAATCTATCCATATGTAAATTACTGTATAAAAATATTTTTTTCTACTGTTGATAAGAATTTTAATTTTGGAAATTAAGTATGTCTATACATCTATAAAATAGCAAAAAATATCAGTAAATAATTGTGATACTTTTCTACTGCCATCTCCCTCCAGAAAAAAGCCAACCAAAAGAAGCACCTTTTTTCCTGTAGACAGTGAATGCATTTCATTTTTCAGATTTTTTAGCAGTAGACAATAATTAAAATTTTCAGTCCATTGAGAGATTTGTTGGGACAGAAAGTTTTAAAATTGCTGTAATGTGTGGTAAAAAGTAGTAGAAATAATTTCTTCTAACTACTTTCAGTATTCACAGAAGCTTCCAGTGAATAAGCAATTTCCTTAAAATGATACTGGTAATCATAATTTACTTTTTGATTTAAAAATACTTCGCTTTCTTCAGGGTTCATACTGGTACCTGAAGCCTATTTTGTATTTCCATATGACTCAGCTAATGCTGAGTCATCAGTCTAACATTTAATGTAGGTACATACAGAGCTACTTTACCCTGTTAAAAGCTTTAACGATCTGCTCTTATAGGGCTAAAAGCCCGTCAGCAACACATTAGTCATTTCTCAGTTAGTTCTTATTCAGTGTTTTCTAGGTAGAGTAAACATGCTGAAATTGCTTAAATGTTTTCAGCTAAAAATGTTGTGGTGCTGTTCTTTGGTTAGTTGATTGGTTGTGAATTTATTACGGTATTTCATGCTCATAATGTTTACCTGTCTTCCATTGATAAAGAAACACTGTCCTAATTCTGTTAATGCAAAATCTAGCTGTTTCTTTCCAAGTTTCCTCAGACTCATTGCAATTTAGACAAGTTGAAGCATGCATTGGGGTTAAATATTGCAAGTTATCACATGGTTTATACTTGACTATCAATTAAATACATCCTTCAAATACTTTTTGAAAGAAGGAAAAGAAATATAGTATGTGGCTTTATCTGTGTGGATTCATGAAAGAAACACTTTCAGATTTAGCAGTAATGTTGCTGCCTCAAATATAAATACACTTAAATAGAAAAGGTTCAAAGGTGATCCTGATAGAAGTTAGGAGGTATGTCTTATAGCTAAAATGCTTTTAAAAAAACATCTTTGCTTACAGCGTTAAGAACATGTTAAGTCTACCTGCTGTTTCCATGAAAAAGTCATCTCTGACTTCAAACCAGACCCAGCTCCATAGGTTAGTACCTCCAGCCCAGTATGTACGCATTGATCGCGACTGGGAGGAGGTGCCATACCTGCCCTACCTGAGACCCCCTGGAGTGGCCTCTCCCTGCCCGGTGCACCCCGTGCCTCCGGCCGCACCAGGCAGAGAGGAGCATCCTCTGCTGGCGCCACAGGTCCGGCACCTGTAGGTCAGGAGCATGGGCTTTGTGGTGGGTTCAGAGACCAAAGGTGTGTGTCCAGCCCAGGCCAGCTCTCGCACAGGCTGGAGGTGAGGGCGTCTCCGGACAGAAGACGGCCAAGGGCAGCTTGCTGCTGCCCAAGCAATAAGTGCAATCCAGTGATGTCGTGTGCTGCAATGGTCCCAGACACGCTTTTTCCAGGAGGATTTTTAGAACGAGGTGGGATATAAGGTTTAGGGCAGATGGGTTGCCCTGCAGTCACTATCTTACTGGGAAGCCATTAGCCCTAATGTGACACTGCCCAGGCACGTCCCTGGCCGTGTGCCCGTCTGTCCACGTGGGAGTGACCACTGGGCTCCCCAGACAAATAGCTGCTGGGAGCACACCATGGACAAGAGACTCCTTTCTCTGCCCAGATGAACTCTCCTGGTTTGATGTAAAAAAAACTAAGGTTGAGTATACCTGCTTTAGATTGCTAAAAATAAATGTCCTTTTAAAGAAACCAGCAAGTTCCTTATCTTACAGAAAAGAATAAAATATTGTTCTTCTTGAACTGCTACAGAGTAGTCTTTGATGTTCAAATTTGCTCTTTTTGTTACAGCATTTAACCCTGACATGTATCAAATATTTAAAATGTGCACGTTTGCCTATTAATATTATCATCTTGCACTACATGCTTCACTGGAAGCTTTAAACAGGATCCCAAACCAAAACCATTTAGTGATCTTTGGTGTCAAAGTGTAACCAGAAAGGTTTAATACCGCCTCTCCTAACCTTGAGGCTGCTTTCAAAGTACTTTTTTTCTGCTTTCAGGTAGTTGTATTTCTTATAAGAAATCTTGTTTCACACAATCCTGTCTTAGAGGATAGCTTTTTATCACAGACATTTTAACGTCAAGTAACTCAGTATCTGAAAAAAGCTACGAACAGAAGCGATAGTTGCCTTTAGATGCTGGAGACTTTTTTTTCTCCTTGAGTAGATGTGGCTGATGAGAACCTTAGAAGAATGGTGAAAAGAGAGATTAAGAAAAGAAGGAGAGAGATTTTAAAAGGGAGAAAAAGAAGAGAGAATTGGAAGCAAACAAAAAAGTGACAGTTCAATAGCTGAAGGCTGAAGGAAAGTAAAGGAAAATAAAGATAAGGAGAAAAGAAGAGAATCTAGAAGGGCATAAAACAAACTATTTCTGCTGCTACCATCTAACTAATTTGCAATTTCTCATGCAAACCTACTTAGTCTGTAGTATTAACTTCAGTGTCCCACTCTCATCACACTGTCTGTAGGATCTAGGAAATGACCTCTTACATCGAGAAATAAATTTACTTAGAACTTTAATTTGTCTAAGTTAGGAGGATAAAAATGAACTGTTTTATTTTAAAATTGCCTCAGTAAGATTTTACGATAGAAACTGAAGTGCAATGACATTGATTCCTAAAACCATATGGATTTCAAGTAATTAAAATTTGGAATATTTGATGTCCCAGAACTTTTGACCTTAAATAAATTTAAATGGAATTGAACTAAATTTCAGTGTACAGTGTACCATATGATAGATAGTCAATGAAGCTGGTGTGAGATTACGTTTCTGTAAGACACTGCTCAATTTCAATAGAGCCCTTAAATGGTGTTGAAGTACATATATGAAGAGGAAAAAATGCATCATTTGCGTGCGCCTGTTTGTTCTATTTTGTGTAAAATTATTTCATTATAAATTTTTAGAAATTTTATTTTTCATTTTTTATTTCTGAATAACAACAACAACAAAATTGTTCTTTTTGTAACTTCGTTATGTCGAGAGAGAAATGCCCATTTCTCTTTGTGGGCCTTCCTGTGCCATCTGTTAAAGCCAGCCTGTGTATATTCGCCTTTAAAGATCTTTGATGATAATTTCTTTTTAGTCACTCTGCAGTCAAGTCTTACAACATTATATGTATTTCCTAACACCTACAAGAGTAGCTTTTTTCTTTTTTTTTTTAATTTATTTGTAGCTCCTTATTTTAGCTATCGCCTAAGGATGATGGAAGAGTTAACACCATTCTCTACATGAATTCTACTAAAATCCTCAGTGGCTGCATTCCTTTCTTTTTTCTCCTTATCTTAGATAGTCAGGCTCCCCAATAATTCATCTCCCTCTGCCTCTTTGCTTGGTGATATATGGAATCATTAGGCACATGTATCCAAACAGGAACATGAGGACCACCCAGTACCTAGATAAGTAGTTTATGGTGCTCCAAGTCTGCTTTCCTGCCAAGAGCTCTGTTATTAACTCCAAACATCTAAAACCATGATTAAAAAAAAATCTCAAGATTTAGAAAAAAACAGTAAAGAACCCTCTCGTTCCTCTTACGGTGATCTTACAGCCTTGCACTTGCACTCAACTCCTCCATTTTCAGGCTGTTTCCCAACACAAGGAAGATTCAAATAGTCATCACTTATCTCCAGGGCTTAGAGCTCTAGCTGGGAGACTGCCTTGTGTCCCACTTTTAATGAAACTGCAAGACGTGGCCAGCTACATCAGACACAGATGTATTACTGACTAATAGGGGAAAAAAGTCTCTGAATCACAGCACTTTTTCTATTTCCTTTTCCTCTTCAAGGAATGCTTTCCTTTTGATGGTCTTTCTCCTCTTGTGAATCTGAAATCCCACTGCCAGCTTCTTTTCCCTCCACCAGCAAAGGGAAAGGAGACAAGGACTCTCAATTCCTCCCTATCCCTCCAGGGAACAGCAACTGGGACTACAGCAATACTCTATTGCCCGGGCACGTGCTTGGGAGTATCTTTATCCGTTTATCTCATGTGTTCATTTCACTTCTGCCTTATCCTCGTGCCGCCGGCTTTATCACATACTTTTCTGGTGCCCCAGTTGTGATTTTTTTTAAAGCTTTTTCAAGCTTTTCTGATCTGTTGCATGTTTTCCAGTACCTTTTCTGAGTATTGCCAGCCCACGTGGCAGTGAGCCCTGGGCAACCAGCTTTCACGTGGAAATGAGTAACCTGGTACTGATGTCATCAATATTCTAGTCTATCTTTGGGATTTTGTTTCATACAACTTGGAGAACTGGGGAGTTGACTGGTATTCCCACCATGAGAGTAACCTTATGCAGCTCTCCAAAGTACCTTTCAGCAAGATGAGAATTTTGAGTTGCAGGTTGAAGGGTCGGAAAATCTGGGTACCACTGCGTGAGTTCAAGTGAGAACACAGCAGCGTTTGGGGGCTACTTGTATAGCCTGAGAGAGATGTTTTAGCCAAAATAAAAAACTTTCCTTTTCATTTTAATTTTTTTACAGAAGTCTTGATTTCTGTATCGTAAGTTGCACATACGTGGTTCTACAGGGAGCTATTTTGTTTACACAGATACTGTAGGTGATGATGCTTGTGCATACCTGTCTCAAAGCTTCAAGAGAGAGCCAGACATAGAAATCCATTGGCACCCTCAAGACTTTCCTATGTCGGTCCTTTATCTTTGCTTATAAAGAAGGCTTTATGTTTTTTCTATACAACATAGTTCCAGAAACAAGTATAAATTTAGTTGTTAGTTCATTCTAGTTTTGTTTATTACAACATAGGTCATAAATATTCTTCTGATGTGCCATTTGTTTGGCTTGTTATTTGTATATCCTTAAAAATTAACGGTTGCCTGATTCATCACTGTCCCACTTCAAGACTGCCCTCCAGTGAAATTATTGCTTTATGAAGATATGACACTGGACTACTGATGTTACAAATCTGACTCTCTTGCTACAGATGAAAAAAAAATCCTTATGACAATGAACACTCATAGAAATATTTATTTCTACGTGAGGGATTAATGAATGAAGATACCACAATGAAGTCAAGATAACATGTATGCGTTTTTTAGAAACGGAACTCAGTGTCAACCAGGAGGTATTTCTGTATTGTGAAAGGATAGAATGTAGGGAAAATAGTGGAACAAAATAATAAACATAAAGCTTTCTCTATATAGAGCACTTCCAGGGTAATATGTACTAATGTTTCCTGGACATTCTTTGGATTTTTGTATTGGGCTATTAAAACACCAAATGTGAGAAGACTTCCAAAAGTGGAAGTGGTTGATAATGCTGCATTTCTTTCTTCCGTTGTTCCGAAATTACAAGAGAGCAAACTCAAGACAACTATTGGTACAAATCCTGAAGAAGAGCTTGTAAACTTGAGTTTATTTTCTACATGGCTGTTTGTTCAGTGACCCCACCAGTGATGTGAGTTACTTGTTTTTTGCAAACACCCCTTTAAACTGGGTTTGTTCACAAATGATTAGGGAATGGCTGTTCTTTGTATAATTACCTATATTTGCATTCTTACAAGTAATAAATGACAAGTATTTCAGCTGTTCTCATTCTCTTTAAAAGTTTGCAATCCAATTAGGCACTAAAACCTATAGTATGTTAGTTCAGGCAGTAGTCACACACTTACAGAAACTTTATACAAATATGAATGAACATAGATTTAGCAATGCATATGCAGAGTTTGTTCTTCAGAAGTGTATTGGCTATATTTACAAGGAATATATAAAAGTCAGGATTACTTCTTAGACAATGAAAGAATGCATGAGATCATTTATTTGCCATAACTAGTTTTACTTGATACTGTGATACAATATCATACATTTTTTCTGTGATACAAAACGACTAAGGCAAAATGCCATGAAATGTGATTTGTGCCCTGCAGAGTATCAGTGGCGTATCAGTGTGTTTTCACTCAAGACTGAATATGATATAAAACAAAACAAAAAATTAGGAAATCCACATACAGCAGAAATAACGAAGCCTGTGGATGTGTGTCTCACATCAGATGTTTTTAGTATCTTTAAAGGCACATGCATATTTTTAGTTCCTTCCTCTCCCTTTCTGTCTATTTGTAGCACAAACCCTTATCCTTGGCACTAATTTTTCCTGCAGAAAAGATGCTCATAGGGTCTCTCTCTCCTATCCAAACTCCTGTTTTCATGCTACGTGTAAGATCTTAGTGTCTCTGAGAAACTCCGTGCTGCAAGGCTCGGTAGGAATTTGGGAAAAATAGAACAAAAGCCTTTTTCATTTGCGATCCATATACTTAAGTGGAGGAAGGCACTGACCACTCATAACATACTAAAAGTCTGTATTTGAGTAATTAATGTGAAAATTGCCTGAATTACAAAAAACTACAAAAATTTAAACCTGGATATACTGTGTAGTAAATCTTTGTGTGAAAAATCTGTCTGTGATGACTGGAGCTGAAAAACATAGCTGCTACAGAAAAATGCATTTATTTACTCTTCTTTTACATATGTTCAGAATCAATTGGTTCGCTACTCTGAATTACACTGCTTTTCATCAAGGTTTTTATATGTTTCAGCCTACCCAATGGACTGAATTGTCAGGCTGGGAAATTACCCCTGTGGAATGTTTCCTCTGAGATATTGCAGTCCAGAAAATGGACTTGCTTTTGTTCCCTGCATTTTTATTTGCATTTTCTCCTTAACAGGCTTTGCCGAAAAGGAGCTACCTTTTGGAGGTGTAACTCCCTTTCGTCCCTTCATTCTCGCTCTCCCAAAACAATTCTTGGCTGTCACACAGCGCACAGAGAAAGCCCCTTCACGTTCCAGGGCTACCTGGGGTATCTTTCGGCAGTGCAGGATGAGGAGACGCGTGGACACTCTAAGCAGAAAGAGTCAGTGAGGAAGAAATGTCCCCCACTTGGGGACCCTTTTTCTTCTATGTGCTGAATCAGAGCTGAGGAGACTTTGAGAATTTACCTAAATCCTTAGTTATGCAACCCGTTTTTCTCAGAGGGTTCTGCAACAGAAACACAGTGCACTACAGAAAAAGTAAGGTATTTAATGAGAAACAGATGGGGCCTGTGTATTGTTAATGGAGAAAGACTACTGTTTTGTGTAAAGAGAAGCCAACACGTAACATTAGCAATAATGGGTTACAGGACATTGTAACGATGTTAGTTTTACACTTGGTGGTTTAGGTATCACTTAAAATTCTCGGTCCACTATGCAGTTTGCGTGTGTGTCTTCACTAAACAGAAAAAACACAAAACAAAGCAAAAAAAAATCACAGACACTAATAAATATATATTCAATTTTTTTTGTTTGTTTCTAGTGCTTTCAATATCATTTTACAGAACTACTGTATTTCTTTCTTAACACCAGTTGTCCCTTTACAACAATATCCAAAGATAATATTTTTCTCATAATCAATTTCTGGTTGCTTTAACATCTGTTGATGTGATTTATTAATGTTCAGGTACTAATAAAGATACTTTTTTTCTTTTTTGTGTATGTTCAGCAACATAAAAAGAATCTAACTGCATGTTTCCTTAGCTTTTCTTTTTTCTTAAAGACCGCTGGGAATATTACAGTTTTACATGTCAGCTGCTAATGGTTTTATATCCAATATTTGATTTAAAAATCACATGGCCCTGAATAGTAGTGTTTGTTGTTTTTAGCAAAGCCTGCTTAGTTTCCTGTAACACTACGACATTAATGTCTTCTTTTTAATGACTGTAAACATTTTAGTTTGCATTTTATATGCAGCACCTTTAAGCTTTAATTGGACATCTGATAGTCTGTGTACATAAGCACCTCCCAGATAATGTGGAAATTGTAGACTGAGAAGCAATGATGCTATTGTGCTGGTGGATGCAGACTTTAGCCTGTTTTGTCAGATTGTCTCCCAAGAGTGTCTGCTGTATTTCAGAAACCCTTTTCGTATGAACTGTTAGAGAAATATGAAAATGATGAGGCAGGTGCCAAAGCAGATCTTTGACAGGCATTTTATCCCACACAGATTATAAAGTTCACACCTTTTTTTTTTTCCATCTTAAATATTAAAATCTTAAGCTGTGAGTCTGGTAAGGTTACATCTCTGACTTTTGATATATGTTCAATCTATTATCATTTGTTGTAAGTACTATCCATCATTCTGCTGCTGTAGATGCTTCAGCCTATACTATATCTTACTTTTGGCGGATTCATGCTGTAGCTGGAGAACAACAAACGCTATTGATTTGTTTTCGGACAGAGTCTTTGAGAAGTTCTGCCCCTTTCCTTCTGCAGCTGCAGCACCTTCTGCTCTGTTAAAACATGTATCACCAGAATGAACCAATTTTCCCTTTCTAACTCACTGTCACTACCGAATTTAACTACAGGAATCATCAATGGTCACCTAACAGTGCTGCATCAAAAGGTGATTTGAAGAGTTAGGTCATCCTGGGGTTCAACATTTTGGGATGTTATTTTATCAAAAGCATTTTGTTTCTGAAGTCACCCCAGCCCAAGAACTATAATCTGGCAACCTTGCAGCAATTGTAGCATCTAAAGACATTAACTGATCCATTTTCTTCACATCATTAGCAGGTGCTATAAGTAGTAGTGTTTGCTGTCTTTACTTCATGAATTAAGTCAATGATAGACAAAGTATGTATGAGAATTTGCAAAAGCCGCACAGAAAATTAGTAGTTTTACAGATTCTTCTCTTGTAGTTCTAAGCTCATGAGAACATGGTGTTGCTAAAAAAAAAAATGATATATTGATATGTCAGTATATAGTGCAAAGTCTATATATGGGTATTCTCTTGTACATGTGTTTGGCTCTAGATATATTTTATGATGGTTACTGACAGTGTTGCCATATGTTATGAGCAGCTAGGGAAATAGGGTCAATCCAGAAATATCTGGGCATGTATGGTCTTTTGAGGACATTGCAGCAGAGGCAGAAAGCAAATGTAACTCTGGATTAGCTTAAGCATTTCTTTATTGATAAACCTTTTTTGCAACAGATTCCGGTAAAAAGTTTTACACAATCTAGTGCACATATACAGCAGCATGTTCTCTCCTGCAATGCGAGAATGCTTTTCAGTGCCTAGTTCTTCTCACAAAGACAGCAACTCATGACAATGGAGATAAGCAAGAGAATAAAAATTGAAGTTACAGTTTCAGGACTTAAGCAGCTCTGCAAAATCTACAGCAGCTTTTTCAGGGTGGAGGAAAACGTGTTTTCTCTGGGCTATGGCAGAATCAAATGATTTAATGTTTTGTTTGGAGTCCAAGAGACCAGATGTGTAAGTCAATTAAGGTAGTAACTAAATAAGGGTGGTGTTTCTATAAAGGCTGAATTTAGCCTAGGTATCCCAAAGCTTCTCAGCAGAGAGTTTCCTTTGAAGGAGCCAGTAAGGGGAGCCTAGGGAAATTAACCTCATTAGGCTAAAGTTTGCCTTTGGACCACTCAAAGTGCAACATTTTTGGACAACGTGTCTCCGCTACGGGCTTGGGGTCCTCAATAAAACAGAAAATGTCTTAGGTGCCAAGAACGTACCTAGGGATACATAATTCCAAAGCAGCCAGGAAAAGGAGTCTCGGCAACAGAGAAAACATGCAATAAAGCATGTTTCTTAAGGAACTGAATGCTTACAATCAGATCAATCTCACTGACATGTGAAGTTGAAGATTTCAATTGCACAATAGTGTACTGAGACCACCTTAGAAAATCTGAGTCTCTGTGCTCTTATAAAAAGCCTTGGTTTACATTTAACTGATATTACTTACTATGCAAGAATAAGGTATTAGCAAAGAGTAAATCAAGTTCAAGATTACACACAGCAGTCTCCATCACTTATATAGAGGAGGAAGTATTTTAAAAAGTATAATCTGATGGTAAATAGTCTGCCAAGTAGAACCTGCTCAGCGGTTGAGTAATTACCGAAAGGGAAGAATTCTTTTGTGGCAGAGCTTGAAAACAAATTTACAGTAATTGTAAAGTATGCACAGCAGCATACCTATCCGTCACATGTACCAGAAGTGTTTACTTGGCACTTGGATAACTGTTACTTTCTCTAGATAAAAGAAGTCATGAGCTATAAATTAGGTTCCCTTAGTGTGATGAAATGAGGCTCTGGAATAAAAAGAAGTGGAAAGAAACTTCTCATTAGTTGGTTACAGAAGACCTGAGTACATATATTTCAAAACATGCTATGTTAAATGTTGGGATTAAATATCTCCTGTTTAGAAAGAATTAGACAAATATAGTAGATCTGCATGAAATTTTGAGATGTGACATCAGCCTGTGCAGCTGTCTATGTTTTTCTCAGCAGCTTCCATAGTATACTTGATTTTTTGATTTTTAACTATGAGAGCAATCTAGTTGCATGTTATAGCAACCAACTTTTCCTACAAACAGGCATAACAGCTCGGTTTTCACCATTGTATCAGCACAACAGAAAATTGTTTTGTTAGGAATTGGCAAGGTCAATGTGGCTGTTACCAATGAAACACAGATTCCAGGTTCTTCTGTGACATGCTTTGTGTCACTCATAGGATTAGCTGGCCTCAGTGGAAGGCAGGGTAGAATAATGTCATTTAGCAGAGGAGCGTTACAGCTGCTTTAAGCAATACCTTGTTATAATACCTTTGGTTCTATTTAGCAAAAATGCCTCCTTAACATCCCCAGTTTAACCAGTCTGTCGCCAAGTTTACCTGATGTGACACTTAATTCTACTATTTTCTTGGAGCCAAACTGTTATAGGTACTCACCTGAATTTTGATCTTGTATAGATAAAAGGAAAACAGAGCCCAAAGGCCCAAGTCTTCTATATGTAGACACACAGAGATGGGGAATATAAACAGTGCCAGCTGTGTTCAGCCTGACAGTGTGTTGCTGATTATTTGTAGAACAATTGGAAGATTTGTTGTATCCATACAGGTATGATATTTCAAATAAAAATGTCACTGCCTTGCAGCTGAGTTACACCTATTTCAGAAGGCTAGCATCTGGATTAAAATTAGAAATTACCAAAGAATGCACCCAAGCTGCCAGCTGCACTGAATGAGATTTCATGCTGAAATACTCAAAATGCTACTAAAGTAATCGTTGATGAGTACTCTCAGAAAATGCTGGAATTCAGGTTAAAAATCCAGTATTTAGTTTGTGTTTGCATTATCCAACTGCCTTTGCTCATACAACACTTTTTCTGCTCTGTGCATATTCATAAAGATGTGTTCAGGCTCTTTGCGTACCACTGTGATGTTACTACAGTACTTCAGTACAGCAGTTAGAGACTCAGGCTGCAGTCCTGAAGTGGGGGAGAATTCACAGAATAAGTCATCATTAGATTTTTGATTTTTTATTTTTTAATGTACTCTTTTCTCAATCCCTTGTGTCAATGTCAATACCTGACAAAATTTCTGTGGCTCATCCCATATAAGTTCTCTGGGTTTTAAAGCCTTTTGTGAACTTTTTGCACTTCTTCAGCCCGTTCATACCTTGTGCTACTGCATCTGTTACAAGCCTGTGGTACCCCAAATGCTTTTACCTATTCAGAAAAATGGAAATAGCTAACCTAACATTTCACTCATGCAATCTAATTATCTCTGCACCCTCACACAGCACATTCTTAGGATATAATTTCCCAGTTCAGGGAAAGAAGCATATTTTGTGTATTTTGTGTATTTAGTGCATAATTTCCATGATTCATCCAGTAACAGAACCAGAGGCAGGTGGGCACAACTACTTACTGGAACATATGCCTATGGTAGTTTTTACCTTCCAGACTACACCTGCTCCAGTTATTCAAAGGAAACATACTTGTGTGCTTACTAACACAGAAAAATAGTTCTTTCACTCAAAATGGATAGAGGGATTTTTGCTTAATTAAAACCAATCACTTTCATGTGGGATGGCAGCATGGAAAAATATCAGGATGTCAGTGGTGAAAGTTCAAAAAAGTTATTGGTTCTTGGAAAAAAGCCACTAAAAAGGAACAGTTGTTCAGTTTTGCCTCTAGACTGCTACTTTTGTTCTTATCAATAGTATGCATACATTTCTGACAACTAACAAATTCATTTAAATGTTAGAAAGTACAGAGATGAGACTGAAAGGAGTATTGTGAAGTATTTAAAGAGCGTTTGTTAAGAACTTTAAGATTCTTGGAATAATATACTGTAGAATGCAAGGCATCTTTATTTCAATAAGATACTTTCATTACTGTGAGAAAGTTTGTTTTTTCTTTTGCCCTCGGCCTCAGTGGTTTAACTTTATAGTAAAATGCTTATATAAAAGACCAGAAAAAGTTCTTAATTCTGAAATTATAAGTGAGAAAACATTCCAACTTGGATCTGAGCCATTCAAGCTACATAACTGTCAACTATTGTTATTCTGGTAATTTGAAATCAACTCTTCATGCTTCACAGGTGACAAGAAATTTTGCTTAATTTGCAAAATGTGCATGCATAGGTTATGAGTTTGAATTTCAGAAGGATGATCAAAATAATGTAGAAAAGCTCCATTCATGCATTAATTCTTTTAATGTAGTTATTCATGTGTAGTATAAAGTTACAGTATAAATCTTGCTTTGTACAGAATATTTATTTAGACAGTTGCATTTTAACATCTAAGATACAAAGCCTTCCAGAATCCTGCTGCAGAAAACAGCTCACTGTGTTCTCATCTCATAGGAAATGCAAGTAGTATATTTAGTGAGATGAGTATCGGTAGGTACTGATCTTAAACCAGTACTTGCACTTTTTATAAGAGTTTTGTATGCAACAGGATTCATATAATCATCAAGTCCCAAAGTGAGGTGATGGGGAAAGGAATGGTTCAGGAATTTTCATGCTTTGGGGTAGTCAGCTGTCTGTACAGGTTCTGGGGTTTAAATAAGTAGAGATTTCGTTCACACCTATTTATGAATGTGAATGAAATCCTGCTGTTAAACTGTCCAAGCAGTTTGACTCCCAGCTATGAATTATCTTGAGTTCATCTATGGAGAGAAATAAGTGTAAGAATATCCTTAGACAGAAGTAATAAACCCATACTTGTCATACTCAAAATTTGCATCTGATTTCAATAACTGTTTAATATATTGTCACAGATCTTTAAATTGGTTTTATTGTCAAGAGTTCAATGGGCAAATGTGCGAAGTCAGGTGCCATTTAAAGTAAGGAGAGTAGCTGTGTATCAGAAACATAACCATTTCTGGGCTAGTTCTACTGCATACGAGATGACAAATGACAGAGTAAATGAAAAGTACTCCAAGCTACAGAGTAAAAAGAGGCCCCTTCATCAGATGGCAGAAATGAATTTAGTGATGAGATTGATTTGTACCAGCTGTGGATCTGGCCCACCGTTAGAGAAGAGTCGGATCAAAGACAACAGCCCATGAGCAGCCTGGTCTTGCTGAAATCAAGACTTTGGAGTTATGTAGGAGCTGAAGGTATGTGTTACAAAATTATTTTGTACAACATGGGGATATCTTACTTATGTTATGAAAATACTGTGTATTGCTTTTTGGCTTGGTGGTTTTCACTATCAGCTTTCCAGTCTGAGCTTGGTTTGATCTTGAGCAGGTTTTTTGTTAAGTCCTATAGACCCAGTGGTGATGTTTAGCTGGTGAATACTTGCAATCCAGTCTGGAGAGGTTACTGCTGACCTGCCCTGGAAAATGGATGAAATGATCTGGGGAGGAGCAAACCTTAATATGTGGTCCCTGGGAGGGAGAGAACACTGAGGTGGGAACAGATTGCCCAAGTAGTTTTCCCTGAGGCAATAATAGTGTGGTGGGCTTTGGCCTTGAGTTGATAACTTAAGTTGGTATGGGAAGACAAAGCTAAAATAATTCTTTCAAAACTTATTGCTGTTCTGTAATCCTCTTTCTCTGTGTTGTTTGAGTTTCTGTGGCTAAAGCTTACCTCATAAACTGTTTTTGGTTTTGTTTGTTTTGGGTTTTTTTTTTCTTTTTATTGCAGTCTTACATTGGTTGCAGGGTCCTCGGTGTGGTGAGGCTGACAGTTTAACACAGGCCATGGCATATCACTAGTTCTGATCTTGGCAATCTAGAGTCAAATCTTTCCTTGTTATCAAGTCCAGAACATCGAAGTGGGTGAACTCATCTCTCTTCCAAAGCTTACCCCACTGGACTTTAAGGAGGTGGTATCTAAGAGGGTTTGAGTCCTGTTGATCTTACTGAAGTGAGTAGGGTTGCTGAAAAGCAGAGGAACCTCTTTTGATTACAAGGGACTGAAGGGTACCTGAGGTTTTGTCTGTCAGAAAGATGAAATTGGGGGCCTGTCAGCTGAATAAACTACATATAGCTCAGTGAAGAGCACTCAAAGTTGTATCTTGCTATTAAATGTAAGTGGGTAAATCATAATTGCATTTAACTTAATAAGAACTTCCTAATGTAATGTGTTCCTGATTATTTTTTAACATGCTGTATAAATGCAATTAATAATTGTGCTAAAAGTTCTTAAATGATAATGCATGATGTATTAAGTTGCTAATGTTCTGAAACTATGGGAACAGCAATCCGTACTGTACTGGAAAATCCTCCATTATTCTTCCTACAAAAATATTCTTCAAAGAAGTTCAAGGAAGTAACTTCATAAAACTTCTGTTTCTTCAGGTTTGTTGTTTTCCAGCTAAATGAGGCATGTTGGCAGGTAATTGGTTTGGGCATGAAGTTTCTATGTAAAGATGACTAAGGATCTCTTTAGCAATGATCTCTCCTAACAGTAATTTGGGATTACCTGCTGGTATTTTTTTATGTTGGGTTTTTGTTTTGTTCTTTTTAATGTCAACAGCTGCTATGTCAAAAAGCATCCTAGCATCTCTCGAAATGGTCATCAGAGTCTTGTGAAGCATGACATTGCCCCACGTACTTCGGAGGGGCACTTGCTCACTGACCCCAACCTTCATCCTTAGGAGCCATGCTTTTTGCTTGTGATGATACCGAGTCCACTTCAGTCTTCCATTTGGAGACACTGCTGTTCTGCTCTGTGTGTGGCACATTTACCACCTTGCTTACTGGCTTTTTTGGGGCTCTCGTGGTCTTTGTGCATACAGCGTGATGGTTGTGCAGTGCATGTGTTTAGCTAAGGATTTAGGCACTGAAGTTCAAAATTACAGTTCTGAAATAGTGTTTTTTACTAGCTTGCAAAATAAATCACAGTATGCCTATAAGGCACAGCGCTCTTGAATTCTGACATATCTTTAATGCTGTTGGAACCTTATTCCTGGCTGTCTGTATGCCTCTAATAGCTTTAATCTATCGACATTCTCTGTTAAGTATTCACACATATGAGAAGTCTCTATTGAAACTAAGTATTTGGTCTTCTTGCTCTATGGCATTAGCTCACCTGTGGGAGCATAGGTTCCTTCACTAAAAGTAAATTTTAGAAAAATAGACTTACTGTTCATAACACTAGCAATTATAGCTAGCCTATCTACCAGTTTGCCTCAAGTAAAATGGGCAGTGAGGGCTGTTTACCTATTTTGCATCATAGTGGTTACTTTAAGGTCACTTTTAAATGGTACTTTGTCTTTTGGTCCCATTAGCGATGTAATTAACGCTCTTGAAGGGGTTCATTTGGGTGGGGGATGGAATCTCCTTCCATTGATGGCAATTGTCGGCAGCATTTGCTTTGTTTTACATTTGAAAGCATACCTATTGAAAACATTCTGTGGAAAACCTCTATGCAAATAATGTGTTTAAAGGTGAGGCTGATCGTTTGGCTCTAGCAAATAAACTCTAGGAAGCTGTAAATCAAACATCAAGGCCCAGATCTCTGCAGTAACATGAATATTACCGAGTTTTTATTTTAGTTTTGTGAAATCTTAAACTAAAGAGACCATATCTTTCTAAAGCAGATAGCATCACTGAGCTTAATCAAAGGGGAAACTGAGAGCTGTGAAGATATGGCTATTGTGGAGGTAGATAAGGTCAGAAAGAATTTGAGGACATACCTGAGACTTGGCTTGATGAGGAAAATGCAGCAATGAAAATTGCTAGGTGATTGTGGCTTTTAATGCACTTAGAGAGAAATAGGCTAGCCTATCCTGAGATGCTACCTGTGCTATGGCTAGGGTGAAAGCGTGTGAAATAGTACCTGATATCCTTGAAAGTGCAATGCGGGTCAACTGTAACAACGCTGGGTTTAATTGTCACCTTACCTATGAGCAGGGTTCACAGTTAAAGTCAGTCTATAGTTGCTGCAGAAGCAATTTGGAGAATATAGGCAGCACTTTTTAAGATAACATGATCTTGTCTTGCCGCAGCATTTCACAAGACTTGATTTTGCTTTCTTTGGTATTGAATGCTAAGTGAATTCTTTGGGTATTGAAGACCTTTTCTGATGAATTGTGGTGAAGAGCAAGATCCCTGGTCGTTAGTGTTCCCCTTGCACTGTTTGGTTGATACGAGGAGTGGAAATTAAGGATTAGGGTAGGAACATAGGCACAAAGGATTGCACTTCATCTAGTGCTTTCAGTAATTCTGGCTAAGATTAATATGAACAAGACATAGGTCTGGGGCATGCAGTCAAGGAGCTACTACTTGCTGGGAACTCCTCTGAATGGCCTGAGCAAGGAGCTGAATGTAAGCTATTGCATCCTGTGAACTTGAATGGAGCATTCTTGCAGCTGTAACAGAGGAGTTATTTTCAGTGAAATTGGAATAAGCAATACATGCAGTAGTCTTTGAAGAGTTAAGTTTTAGCTGGGATAAAGACAAATTACTTGTTTCCTTATGACTGAATTATTATAATAAGATTGTAATGGTGAGCTCAAAACAGCTTCAACTAGGCTATAGGTCTTCTTTCTCAACACATTCCCATTTTCTGCATTCCACTATTTCCACTGTGATTAAACTTGACTTTAAGTGAAACTACAATGCTGGCAAACGCTGGAGAACTGTAGAAGCTGGGCTCCCTGCTCCTTAGTGTTACTGCAGAAAGTCAACCACTGAAACATGAGCTCACCACACTGCAAATTTTTCAGTTTTTCTTTTGTCTTTTTCACATGGCTGAGTAATTGCCTGTTCTTTTAGGTACAGAGTCTTTTGAATGATTGTTTTGTTACTTGCCTGACATATGCTAAACCTGCTATAAATTAAGTTGTCTACTCTTTTTACCAGGCAAGTGGTTCTGCATTAGTCAATAGTTGAGCTAGTGGAGAAATAGCAGGAGGAATGTGGAACGTTCACTGGGGCATGAACCAAAAACTTGGTCCTGGGATCCTTCAGGGATTGGGTTGGGTTTGGTTTTGTTTGCCCCTGATGATGCTGTGTGGAAGCTGATGCAGCTCAACTGGTAATGTCATCCCGGACTTCTCTCCGTCACTGCTTCCTAGATGGGAAGCCAAAGGATCGGCATGAAGGAGTTGCCTTTCTGCAGGTTCCAGCACTACCCTTTGCTTTTACAAGGCGGATTATAATGCAGAGCTGTAGGCTAAGCTTGGGGAAACTGGGTCTATATACTGTTCTCTGTATGTATGGGCACCTCTGGCAGGTGTTTTCTTGCATGCACGAAGCTGTCTACTTGGCTTTGATAAAGTAGTTCCTAATGAGAGCAGAGTCTTGATGCATGTGAACTGATGGTCTTCAATTTGCTTTTGTATATCTTCAAGTCACAATACTAAAAGCACTGACTAGATACTGCAAAACTTCCTTTTACATGGATATTATCAAGTCGAGGACTTAATATTCAACATTTAATCACGCCTGTAATATCCTGTTTGTCTACAAAATGGTTGCATTCTGCAGAAGGCATTGATTAAACTTCATCGTGAAACTATTTCTGTAAGTTTGCTGTTTCCTCAGCTATGCTTTTTACCAAGCGCGTCATTATCCCTTCCACAACAGAACCTTCTGGAAAGGAGCAAAAGCTTCAGGGGGGAAAGAGGGGAGAACTTTTGTCATTTTAAATTTCTCACAGATTGCTCAGGGTAGCAAAACAATGAATGTTTCATTATTACCACAATAGATTAAAACATCTGCAATAAATAATGCTGATGGCTATTTGTGATGGCACGAAGTATTGTTTTTGTTCTCTTTTATAAAATTACAGCTCATTAACTGTCATAAAGCAAAGATACCATAAATAAAACAACTAGTAGTGTTTCATTTCCCAGAAATGTGAAAGCCTGCTGGTTGGGAACTTTGAAAAGTTTGTTTTCACAGCTGGAACAGTCAAGTATTGGAATATGTTGGGGTCTGTCACTTCTGTGGCCAGAGAAATTATGAGGATTCAAACAATTTTGTTTGTCCTCTTCACAAAGCTAATATTGCTCTTATCTTCCTTCTTCTATTTAGGCCACAAGACACCTGTATCAATCAGCAAGTATATATATACACAAAGGTACAGCAGTGATTATAGGAGGGTTGTTATTTCCAAAAAGTAATTGGAAAACTTAGCCTGACTTCCACTATGCTACTATCCATGGAGTAGTTACCCAGATATCCCCACACTGAACCCAATAACTCGTATTTTAATGGTGTTTCAAGAAAAGGCCTAATCTTAACTGCAAGTTGTTTATAATAATCCAATTGGTCCTTCATCAGAGATCACCTCATCTCACCTGAGATCACAGCAGTTTTATGTGCTCTCAGTTTTCAAGCTGTGAGAATAGACTTGTAGTGGCTCACTTACCTCACAGATGTGCAACGGTATAACTTCAGATTTGTTTCCAATTTATTCATCATAGACAGGCTTCTACAGGAAAAATGTTCATTTGAAAAGTAAAATAATTAGAAACATACCTCGTTGTCTCAAGTTCTGAACGATAGTTCAAGTTTCCAGCCCCAGATTTTCTCCTGCGCAGCTCGGTATTTGTGACAGATATAATCATGTGGTAGTTATGGGATAGCTAGGAATTTTTTCACTGGCCAGGACATGAGCTGGGTTCATGCTGGAGCCACAGCTGCACACATGCTGCGTCTCGTCGTGGGACACTTGAGCCCACAGCTGTAGACGGCACAATAGGAAATCTTCCTCTGGATTTAACATTTCTCAACATAAAGGCTAAATTTGTATTTTGGCTATAGCCGTATGTATTTTGAAACAACAGAGAGGCGTACAGCACTCTTTGTTCCTGAGGCAATTTTGGATTAGATTAAAAAAACTTGTCAGGCAGTCTGAACGAAAGTGCTCAGTTGCCTGCACAGTGTAATCCTCCAGTTCAAGGTCCAGCAGACATCAGGTGACAGGGGGGTTTTTTTGATGTTGTGGTTTTTTGGGTTGACTTTTTTTTTTTTTTGGGGGGGGGG
>VYXH01010102.1:44280-56003 GCA_013397275.1 Burhinus bistriatus | reverse complement strand
TTTTTTTTTTTTTTATACTGGGAGTTATGCACTCAGAGCAAAAGGGAGGGAGATAATCTTGCTTTGAAAATGGCTTCTGTCATGACACTGAGCTTTGCTGTCTCCTGAGGCTTCTCAGACACCAAGAAGCAAATGAGACTAAGTAATTAAATGAGAAAACTGATCAAATAAGTTCTGCAAGTCTTTGCTGGCTCATGGGAAGGGGCTTCTGAATCAATGCTAAGGTGATGAACTGGCATCATACAAAACAAACAGCATACTGAAAAATCGTGATTTAATGAGTCTACAGTCTGTGACTTCCAGCCTCAGAACTGGGAATTCAGGTGACTAGAATGGGATTTGTATTTTCTCACAGTTTCTCATGCTTTTAGAAGAGACAGGGGTTCTGACCCATTTTCTTTCTTCTTCAGGCTGCAGAAACTCTGATTTCTCTCCCATATGCCAGGATATAGTGTTCTTGTAGCACAACTGTATAGTCCAAGTTACTTTGAAAGGTAATACTTACAATGTGCTTTCCTTATAATATGACCTAGCAGTTACAAAACAGGAGGTTGCTGAAGATTATAGGAACAGCTGTCTGCTTTATGCCACTCCCATGCATTCCCCAGGCCAAACTTTGAGGACCTGACAAAGCAAGGCATATTACAGCCAGTCTCTTTCCTTTTTAAAGAGCCATGTCTACATAAGGGAGTCAAAATAGATTCAGCATTAGCGAATCATATTTCTTTATAGTTTACTCTGACTAGATTACCTTTACTCTGACATCTTCGGTTTGCAAGCAAAAATGTGCTGCTGGTTTTCCCAAGCTGTTCTGGGAGATGTTTCCCCGAGCATCTACACAGGGAGAAAGAGAATTTGAACCAGGGTCAGTTCTGTTATTTCTCTCCAAAACATTCATTTACTTAGAGGGCAGGGAACGTGTAAACCAGTTTCTTGTTGTTCTTTGTCTGTCTGTGATTTTTATGTTTTTTATAATAGTCAGTATAAGCTCTGAGCCTCCAGTTTACTATGTGCATATGGACAGCTGCACCTGCACAGAGCCACGCTGACTTCAGTCAGGCACCATGTGGGCACAGCAATCTGCCCACCCGTAAGTTGTAAATCTCAGGATGAGGAATTTAACTTGTTTATTCAGTGTTCTTGAAAGTGTAAGGCACTGGAAAAGTGCCTGTAGGGTGTCAGCAGGTGCCATATGCATTTTCCCACACAATTGTGCCAACGCACAGCATTCCTGACCTGTAACTACCGTCCTTGTGCATATGGTGCTCAAGCTGATGACCATCCGGGACTGCGCTGTTTGTATTGAGGTAAGGGCAAAGCAAGTCTTGCTGTCCTAACTCCTGTTTGTAACTGGTATTATACCGCTAAAAGGCAAATGAATGGAATGCAACTTCCAAACTTCATTCTGTTTAAAATGAAATGCATTGATTTGTGTTGGTATTTTCTTAGGTGTTGTTTTTGTTGTTCTTACTGCAGTTCAGTTTTTGCCTGAATGTGAGGTTCTGGGGACAAGTTGTTCTTTACAGCAGCTAACAAGTAAAGATACTGAGACAATAAGGGGGAAGCAGCACTGCTAATGCACCTTGCAAGAAAACACAAGAAACTACATCCACCTGCTCTAACCTGGCTGAGCAAACATATATGTGTTATATCCATCTTATCTAAGAGTCACAAGTCTGGCTTGCTTGGGTACCACCATCAAAGGAGACTGTACCCAAACAGCAGCTGCTTCTGGTCCTGGGCCAGGCCTCACACATGCAGAAGAAGAGTCATCGTGCCTTCTGCTGCACCTCTCTCCTCTCAAGTATCAAACTCGCATCAAAAAGTTTGCGATATTCTTTCTTGTGTGCAGCTTACCCTCATTCTGCCTTCAGCTATCATCATTCTGTCTTGACTGATGCAATTAGTTCTACTTCAAAATAATTCGTGCTTTTTTTAATGTAGAGGTATTAAAACAATGATGTGCCATGTAACATGGGGCCAGGATCATTGTTGGAAACTGTTTCATGTAACTGAGTTTCACTATGTTTTCAGGTTTGTCTAGGTTTGTCTCAGATTTGTTTCATTATTTAATCAGGACTAAAAACTGCTCTCTGTTAATAATCAAGGGTATCAAAGAGGGCTGTATCAAGTTTCTGTGTTTTGAGAAGACTGCAAATAATTATCAGGCGGGTAATTAAATACATAGGCTCTTGTGTCTTTTTCAACTGAAATTTCAGAAGGAGAGTCTGTTTATCTGAAGATGTGAAGTAGATAAAAGTATCAGTAACGTATATTAAATAGACTTCTGGTATGTAGAGGCATACTTCTTGTCATGAAAGAGTTAACATCTGTGGGGAAGCCTGTGTTGGGGTCTTTAGTCCGACAGACCGAGATTGACCAAAGTGCTTTCAAACACTAACAGATCAAGATTTGCTAGAACATAAACTAGACTGCTTAACTGCTTAAATAACACAACTCAGATGTTCTAGGTAAGGCGGAATAAAAACCCAAAGAGTTTAACCATGACCGTCTCCCTTCTTGCTGTGTCCATGCAGCATGTGTCTGGTTTTGGTCTTGGCCCTGCAGTAAGCCAGCTGTACTCTCCACTCCAGTGCAAGGCTGGGCACGCTGCTGCCCGCTTCTCTTGGCAGTAGTTCAGCCACTTTGTGCAGCAGCCAGCTGCAAGCTGTATTCTGTATTTTTGTCTTATCATAGAATGGTTTGGGTTGGAAGGGACCTTGAAGATCATCTAGTTCCAAACCCCACTGCCATGGGCAAGGACACCTCCCACTAGACCAGGTTGCTCAAAGCCCCGTCCAACCTGGCCTTGAACACTTCCAGGGATGGGGCATCCACAGCTTCCCTGGGCAACCTCTTCCAGTGCCTCATTACCCCCAGAGTGAAAAATTTCTTCCTGAGATCTAATCTAAATCTACCCTCTTCCAGTTTGAAGCCATTACCCCTCATCCTATCCCTACACGCCCTTGTAAAAAGTCCCTCTCCAGCTTTCTTGTAGGCCCCCTTTAAGTACTGGAAGGCTGCTATAAGGTCTCCCCAGAGCCTTCTCTTCTCCAGGCTGAACAACCCCAACTCTCTCAGCCTGCCTGCAATACTCACTTTCTGAGATAACCGTTAGGACCTAAATTCTACTGCATTCTCTTACAGAGAAATTACAAGAAGCTCTGACACATCTTTGGTACTGTAATTTCAAAGGACGGGATGTGCATGACTATAGTTAAGCAACTCCTTTCATGCTTCCCAATTATCCTGTAATATGCTTGTGATTTAATTTCCACTGAATGTCGGTAGCAGATTAATCTCTCCTAAAATGCTGAAGAGGCAAACAAATTACTGCCTTGTTATCAAGTAATTTTAGCACAGGTTGAACAGAACCTAAAGCAAGCTGATCTTGTTCTAAATCAACGATGCAACCTGGTAGGTGGGTTTATGTGGAAGGAGCTGAGACCTTAAATATTTGTCTTTTCTGCAATTGTGCAGTGATCCTTGTCTGAATAAATAATCATCCTGGTATATGGTAGGAAAATAGAAGATCACACATTGTGTGAAGGATTACCCTAGCATATGCAGTAAGCATTTCTTTTTTTAAACAGACTTTTTGGGAGACCTTCTTTGATTTTTAGTTTTTTTCCAAAACTGTTTTGGATAAGCTCAATTACACCCAACTGGGATGGCTGCAGAGTTTTACCATGTGATCCTGAATGTCTAAATCAGTCTGGAATACCCTGGATGTCTTTTTTCCGTTGGTTTGTGTGCAGTGGTGTGTTTGGTTGGGTTTTTTTTTTTTTTTGGTTATGGTTGCTCTTGTTTTAGTCAGTACACTGAAGACTTTGTTAGAACATTGGAATCTACAGGAACATAACGATAAACTGTATTGCTATGTATTTTCCACAAAGTGCAAGAGTGAACTCCATTAAAACCAATGGTAACATCTTGAAGGAGCATTCCTACTATATAACTGCCATAAAAGGGTGTATTTCATGGGCATCTCTAAAACAAGCTGTAATAAACTACAGTAATTTTCTTGTTTCTGTTTGTCTCTTGCTGCTTTCCTTTGCTGGTGCTTTTATATCTGTCTCAGTAATTCAATTCTACTTGAACTTTGTATGATATTTTAAGGTAACTGAAACAGTTATGATCTTTGCCTAAGTAAAATCCTTCCTATTTTTTTTTTTCCCATACTGTAAACATCCATTAATGCTTCTTGAGTTCCTTCATTACTTGTTGCAGGCACGTAGGACAGATATAATACAGTGTATTTTCAGATAGTATTTGCTTGTGCATGTCTCTCTTCTCAGGAAAGAGCTGAAAACAGCTACAAATACATAAAGTATCTTTCCTTTTCTTCTCTGCAGTTGCCCAGACTAGCAATACCTCTTTGGCAGTCTCTGAAGACAGAATTCAGTTGCCTAAATGTGTATGTTTTTTGTGACTTTAGGAAGGATACTCTAAGGTGACTTAGTTTCCAACTGCTTCTCCAGATTGTCATTGATGTCCCATAGGTCCTGCCTCATATGTGCCAGCTACACGTGGGATGTCTGGGATACCCTAGGGCAAATGAAGTAGCTGGCTGGAGACTAGGAAGAGTATCATAAGCCATACAAATGTCACCAAACACCTGGGTTTAGGCAACTGCATGCAATAAAACTAGGCAAATCTTTGTGTTAGAGTGAAACAATATTATGAGATCTGTAATATTCAACCTTTTCTTTGATGTTATTCTTTCCAAGGGTAATGTGCTTATCAAAGGGATGTTACTAGAGTGATAAGAATAGTATCAGATGTAACGTTTCCTTGGTTTAAAATCAGTGCTCTGAGAAAGAGTAGAAGCTGTGACCTGAAAAAAACCTGCTGCACTCCATACCCCGAAAGAAACGAAGACCTCTTTTATCATAGGGTCAAATCACATTCAACAGTGGCAGACTTTGATACTTAAACCACTGAAATTTTGTTCACAGTCACCTTGCTGCACTTCAGTTAACATTTATACTCTGATTTCTGTACCAGATGGAGGTATTCCATGTACACATATTAGAAAAGATGGTAAAATGCAATCTGTGCTGCCATCATCCCTCACAGCAATAACTCCAACAGCAAAGAGAGCTAGACTGGGATTTGGGAACCTTTCTTGGAGACCTCATCAGTCCATGGTGACTAGTGATGTACAAAATGAAAAAAGGATTTGGAGGAATGGCTCTGATGGTCTTCCATGTGATGCTAGCAATGGGGATTTTTGTATGGCAGCATAGTAAATCATGTCATGTGTGATTGCGTGTTACAATACTGCTTTTCCATTCAAATGTCGTGTAATAAGGAAGATATTAATTATGTCACAAAATAGGCTTTAACATGCTTGAATTCCTTGTTCCTAGCACAGAAAGTGATTTGCAAGACTACTGTAGTATATATTGCACACTGCTCTATTTTATATGCAAGCTTTGGTAACTACTAACAGAGACCTGAGGTGTCCCGGCTTCTCCTCATACATCACCCTTGGCTTTAATCACTAACTCCAGGCTTGCTTTTGTTTCTGGAGTAAAGTTAGGAGTTTGGTATGTTCTTTATGACCCGCAGTGGTGTAGGTCCCCGCAGCTCACAACAGGAGGCTGCGCTGCTTGGAGGTTCAGGAGGTCATTCCACTTGAGGAAGTAAGTGCTCTTGCTTAATGGGCACTAAGGGCAGGATTCATCTTTTTCAAAGCAGTTGGAGAGAAGCACTCTGGGAGACAATTAGGGTTGTTTCTCTCCTCTGATTATGAAGGGAACCCAGGAGCACCATCTTCACAAGCTTTTGCAAGGAACTCTGATTCATGTCCACAAAAAAAACCTTTTTTGGCTTGAATCTCAAGTGAATTAGGCTTTTTTCATGTTTGATCTCAAAACATGTACGATGAGTGAAACGCGATTTTTCCTGTACCTTGTCAGAATTCTTCAGGATTTTTCGCTTTAACTGATTTCTTCCTGCGCTCACAGTTGAGACGTCTTTGGTATAAGCCTCTGGGTTTAATGATACTTACTGAAAAACTCCATACCTAGTGCCTGGCTTTCTGCTTTATAGACAATGGGTTTTGTGCCCATTATGAGAGTTCACTTCTCTTCTCTCTGGAAAATAAAGGGACTCACTGCAGAAAGCAATGCGTTCTGCAATGCATTTTGCTAATGTTTGCTTACTACAACTGAGTCCAGATGAGGGAAGAGCTTAAACCTAAGACTGCTCTTGTGCTTTCTATTAGAAACACATTCATGGTATTTTAAGTAACTTGGCTGCACCTACTATTTTGAAACAAAACAGCTGATTCCTGCATGTATCTATCACATGTACGATTAGTTGCTTTTCGGTATAATCAATTAGCCCTTACAGGGGGAGTTTCTCAGTTTGAAGTTATTTGCAAGCAATACTCACGTAAGGGCTGCTTCTGTGAGGCTGTACACAAAGGGAATTTTTTGGATTAATTGTGCAAGTTTGCCATGCTTTATGTTTCTTCATTTATTAATTTATTTTAATAGAAATCTCTTAAAGGAACTAAGCAGAAAGTAATGATGGACTGTACTTACTGAAGCCAAGTTTTCAAGCATAAAAAGTAGGCTTATAGCCAAGAAGAGATAGCTTAAGACAGCTTCTCATATTCCTCTCTGGAGATGATGAGATATCAGGTCATTAAAATGTCTTGGTTTGCAGGGAAGGATCAGGAAAATTTCTTAGCTACAGGCTGATGCCAAATGACATGGAAAGCGTCTGCAGAAAGTAGGCTGTAACTTGGCTTAAGAAAATACAGGTAGCACATAGCCCATCTCATGGCTTGATGTGAAGATCTGTTATAGGTTAGGCATTATGCAAAAAAATTTTTAGTTAGCCTGTGTGTGGGCTGTTGATCAGAAAAGAAATTGTACTGTCCTGTGAGGAAATGTTCCCAATGTCACTAGAAAAGGCTTATGAGGAGGGGAATGCTTTTTCGGGCTATGACTGAGGCCAAGGCTTGGAAGAGAACCTTGGAGCACTCCTAGAATGAGTCCCCATTAAGAAACAAAATAGGACATTTTTTAGATATCTGGCCATTTGGAGCACGTGAACTGGTTAACATGTTAGTCGGCCACAGTTGTTCTTCAGTGAGAAAGGTATGTAAGATGCAATTACCTGTTGCTTCCAAGGAGATCATGGCCTTTCCGCTTCCCCCAGTAGCAGAGGAACCTCCAAGTTTAGGAGGTTTGTACAGCCAGACACTGAGAGCTCTCATCTTCTACAGGCCTGTTCCTCAAAGCATTTGTTTCCCTTTCTGTAGATCCTAGTACATATTTGCCTGTGCAGTTTCTAATGTGTAGAAAAGTAGCAAAAATAACAGTGATCATAATAAGCCCCTGTGTCTTGCCTTTCTTGTGCTTGTTCTGCACTACCTTTCACATTCTCCCCAAATTTTGTGGAGACCAGTAATGAAAGGACTAAAGAATGAATATTCGTTCTGCTTGCCAAGTGTAGATACACTCCATCCTTGTCTCTGTTGGTCGTTGTCTTCTGTCTGTGATGAAGGACATTTTACACTTAAGAAAATGAGATTGTTTAGAAACATTGTCATTGGTTTTATTTTTCTGTATAGGAAATCAGAACATGAAAATATATATAAAGTAACTTTGTGTGTCTGTAGGAAAGTGTTACTCCAGGATAAAGGTTGTGCTAAAACCTAATCAATATGTACATACACCTGTGCATGCGTGCTAAAGGAAAAAGACAAAAAATTCTTGTAAAAGGCCAAGTGATTACTTGATTCTTATCAGATATAACTTTTGAAGGCAAAGCCATATTTTGACCAAAAAAAATCTTCATTACAAAACTTTCCCTCTGTTTTTTTGGTTTTTGTTTGGTTTTTTTTTTTTTTTTTGGAGGACCAGAATAATTTTTTTCAAAAGTACACTCTTATCTTAATGAATAAAAAAAACCAAACAACCATCCAGACTAAAACAGCATTAGAAATACGATAGTTAGAAAAGCATGCATTTCGAAAGAACGTAAATGATATTACAGGAATAAAGAGCTTACAAGAACAAATTCTTTTTTCTTATTTCTTTTTTTCCTTTATGAGTAAAACATCCAGAAGATGCACTAAGGGAAAAATAATTTTTAAATAACTTCACTCTTGGGGCTTAAAGACAGCCCTAAATAATTGTGCACTGTTGTTTACGTTATACTATCACTGACATTGGAAATAGTACCTATAGTGCACATTTGTGGTTTGGTTTTCCCATGAAAGAGATGTGAGGTACTTGTGAGAACAATCAAATGAAATTATTTCATTCCTTTTTTTTTTTTTTGAGATGACTGAATGGTTAAAGACATACTGTAATTATTACATATTACATATTACATATTTGCTTTACATTAAATCAGCCTTAGTGTGGGGTCAGGACATTAGGAAAAGGAAAATTTTGAGGTTTGGATATTAATATTGATTTTGTTTGTTTGTTTTGTTTTGAGAATACTTCAGCAGATGGAGACGGAATCTCTTGAATTCAATAGTGGAAGAAGAGTGGTGAATAGAATACAATTTTCCTTCTTAATTCATTTGTCTATTGGGAAGTAACCTCTGTGAATAAAAATTACTGCTGATCATGAAGTAATCCCATGTATACAAGCAGATGCAAGACTTCTGATGTCTGTTTCTGATTAAAGCGTAGGCATGCTGTGTAACTCCTTCAAAGTTTATTAGTGATTGAGGGTTGGTTGTTTCTTGAAGGGAAATTCACTTGTATAAAGTATTTTCAGTCTTTTAGAACTTAATGGCCAAATGTTTGTCCTGATGCTAGTAAGGAAGACTTAGACTGGAAGAAATGGCAATCGTTTTACGAAGCAGAAGTTTGAAGGAGGCACCAGGAAGTCAGTAATATTAAGAATCCCAAATGCTAATTAAAAGACTTTGAAACATTATTTATGGATGCTTTAAATATATCATACGGTCTATGTGCTAGCAGTAACTTCTCCAGGCTCCTACCCACAGGCAAAACATGCTGAAGCTTTCAGGTTCTCGGTTTACCTCAAACTTTTCACAGTTGTGCAGGAATTAAGAGATTTAGGAATGCAAAATTTTGTGACTAACATCTGAATAATTGACAATAGAGTTAATATCCTGTATTGAAAAGAATTTTCACTGAAAACACCTTTAAGAAAATCTGCTTCCAAGGACACATTTTAAATAAAGATTAGCGCTAATGAACAATGAACTATATGAAGTTTGAAACTCAAATGAAGCAATGTGGTTGTTGTAAGGCATGCTAAACTATGAAGGCCAAGCCTAGGATCCAGTATAACTTGTTTTTTGTTTATGCCAAGAAAGGAGTGTTGGACAGTTACAGTCCCAACAGCATGTATGGTGAACAGATTTGCATTTCAAATCCATGTATTTATTCCTGAGGTATGCTGGCATTTCCCTTCTCTGTGTGTCAAGGAGGTAAATAAGTCCCTACCCTGCCAGTTCTGCAATAAAAGACAAAGTTTCTGGGAGCTCTTGCCCAGGGGAGCTCAGCCTGCACCAAGGTACTGGCCAGAGCCTGCCTGTGCTGCCCAAGACCTGCTGTGGGGCCAGAAGGCACAGACCTCCAGGTAGCTCCGCCTCTGAGAAGGCCAGGTGGTTGTTGTTAATGTAGTTTACTTTGAGAGGACTACGACTAAGTGCAGTTTTCATGATGCTTTAGTTTGGGGGGTGCGGGAGGGGGAAGTCTGGAACCTGGGAAGAATCTGTACCAGCAAAAGCTGAATGCCTGGGAGGAGGACTAGAAAAAGGTCAAATGGAAAGGCAAAAAGAAAACCTTGTGGAAAAGATTATGTGCTGCAATGCAAAATCCAAGCATCTCACACAGCTTTGGTGGTGGTTTTTTTTTCATCCTCGCTCCCTCACCAAGCTTGTTTTAGTTGACTTGTCTCAATACTTGGTCTTGACTTGCACGCCAGACTTGCTGCCTGCTTCCGAAATGCCTGCAGCCCCCAGCGCTTCTCTCCAGGAGTCAGGCAGCCAAGATCGGCTGTCTTCCTGAGGCCTAAATCCCAAGCCCCTCTGTCTCCCTTCCTTCCTTCTTCCTTCCTCTCTTATAACTGCTTTTTATATACCAGCCGTGTTTTTTCATACAGTCAGGATTGATCGTAGTCCTACTTGATACGGATTTGACTGCTATTTTTAGTAATAAAAACCTTAATTTCATTTCACTCTGGTGAAATGATTGCCTTGTCCAGTGTTGGCATTCCCACCCCCCAAAAAAAGAAAAAAGTTGTCATTGATAATGAAGCTATGAAAAATTTCTGTTCCAAAATACCATGATTACAATAAAATTACAAGAACTGGTTATTCATACTGTGTAAAATAGAAACCCAAAAGTCACTAGGCATGTATTATTGATGATGTTACTGTATGAGAGAGGAATGCATAAGTGAATTTTCTCAATGCTCCTTCATTTCTTCAAAGAAATGACTTAATCTGTGCTAGAAGTTGCCAAATTCATGCACAGTGTTTGCAATTGTACTCCCAGCAGTTAATCTGAGGACAAGTAAGGGTGAAAAGATATATTATCACTTTTGTATTTATTTAAATTAAAAAAAAAAACAAAGAAACCAAAACTAAAACCCAGCTTTCCCATGTGAAGTGTTTTTAGTTTTGAAATGTCAGCCAATGTTATTTCAGTGCAACCAAATATGGGCCAAAATACAATGTTTGTCAATGTAAAATATTTTAACTGTCTATGTCTCTTAATACTGAGCATCTTTTATTGGTATGATAATGGCTAATGCATAAATAAGTAGTAATTCCTCTTAATAAATGATGGGAAAATGCACACTAAAATTATAGCCGGTATGTAGTGTTGTTTAGAAACTGACCTTCTGAAAGTGCGTTGTTTTTTTAGTTAAAATCTCTTGAAATACAATTATGAAAACTGATTTGTGTAGTTGAATAGGAAGAACTTTGGAATTAGTGCCTATTTCTATGGCAAGCTGTTGCTGGGGTACACAAGTAGAAGGATTGCACAAAGGCAAATTACCTTCATGAGGAGATGCACAGAAAAGTGAGGAGGTGAGGGTGTCAGTATGTAAAGGTGAGGTTTGAATATCTAACTTTCTATGATTATCAAGAAGTCAGGAGCACCCAAAGCAAAAAAATCTTGTTTTCAACAGCTTTGTTCCGCCTTGTGAATTTTGTATTCATATGGCTGAGTGCTGGGTTCTTGTTTTCTTTGTCTTGAGGGGGCCAAGGGAGACAGAAATGTCTCAGTAATCTATATTCAGGACAGATTGACCTGTTTGTGGTAAATGGCATCTGCTGTTGAGACACTTCTGCCATGATTTTGTTTTGTGTTTTCTTGCAGAAATCAGTTGGGTACCTTAAAGATCAAGCATCTGTACTTAAGTGTGCCCATATAAACCCACGTGCTCTAACATGATGTTTGCACGTTAATGACATAGCATTGATATATGAGAGGTCAGGAGTGAGGCTTGTGTCAGACTGAGTGCAGACCTGCTGGTGCATGTTTAACGGTGAAAATACGAGACTCTCTACTTGAAGCAGGCTGGGAGCTTCTGTATGCTCAAGCGTTACTGCCTAGCTAACAAACAATAACTCATTAAGCCACAGTAGCTCTTTCTTGTTATCACCTGCTCGTACCTAAGTATAGTTGTTGCTGTTCACGCATGCAACTACAATTCTCGTCCAGGTTCTTATATGCATCTCACAGCAGCTGCCTTTTTTTTTT
>VYXH01010102.1:19208-43884 GCA_013397275.1 Burhinus bistriatus | reverse complement strand
CCCCCTCCCCGACTATGGCTGAAAAAGTGCTGGTTAGTGCTGGTTAGTAACTTAAATATCTTCCAACAGTAGCCTTTGAGGTCTGTAAAGCAGGAAGCTGCTGTCAAGCCTGAAATTACATTATTTCTGTTTTTCCTACTCTAGTCATCTTATGCGTGCTTCCCGTCTAACTCTGTTTGTATACAATGCTTTGCTACATCTTAAGCTAATCCAGCTTCTCTCCATTTCAGTTTAAAAACAAAAAAAAACCTCAGAGTTTTAATATGTATCCAATATCATCCATCAGACTGTTTCTGTCACCTTATTTTATGTTGGTTTTTTTTTAACTCCTCAAGGCAAGAAAACAGGAAGGGTATCCGTGCCTTGTAGAAGTTCAAAACTTAATTTTTTTCTCTACAGATCTGTTTTGTCATTGCCAAAATTTTACTAGCGTATTCTTCCATTGAGTAAACATAAGGGCTATTAGCAATTCAAAAGAGAAAATTGCTTTTATAGCCTGCAAATGAATTTAGAGACATTTCTTGATATGGCGAGGGATCCTGGAACGCCTAAAGGTCGCTGCTGGTATCAGCGCTGGGCTGAGGTGCTCAGCCCTTGCACCATTTGACAGCACTGATGATGTCGCTCTCCGTTAAGAATTAATCAGCCGTCAGAGCTGCCAGTGGTGGGTCCTGTGAACTCCTACCCCAGTGGAAGTCTGTGACACAGAGACTGATGACATACAGAACCTATGACAAAAGCTATTAACTCTTACATAGAGTGGAGAGTGATGGACTTGAGGGTTTTGTATCTGATCCTGAAGATGGCCCATCTTCTTCCCAGGGCAGTAAGACAAAGACTTGTTCATCTCCTATAAAAAGCCACAAAAATGAATTTTGGATAGGTTGTTCCTCTTTGGCTGTTTTTTTTTTGTTGTTGTCTGTTTTTTGATGGGATAACAGGTGGATATCTGTCTGGCATATCTACAAATTAGAAAGAAAGAGGAAGAAGGAGGGGAGGGAAGGGAAGACTTTCACAGTCAAAAGTAGGAGCTGTCTACAACCCTAAGAAAAATATTTGCTCTCCCCCCAAATACATACACAGATACACACCCCCCATAATAGGAGGAGGGTAAGGCATGTTTACTACATACCAAAGGAAATTGTTCCCTCACCTCTGTTGCACTCGCCACTTCCTGATTTACTTCTCTGAAATATAAAATATCTGTGTTTTCATCTTAGAAACTTCTATGTATGGAGATTGAAGTAAGCTCAATAACAATGAAGCAGATGAAAGTGTTAGTAAGCCATTAAAGCATTATACTTGCTTCTGGTATTTGTGTTGAAAAGGGGAGTATAAACTGTGATGTGAATAGTTACTTTTGGAAGTGCATTGTGTATTTGAAAACTTAGTTACACAAGGGGTAGCTAATTCTGAGAAAATCATAAAGTTGACATTGTTTTCTAGAGGCACAACTATAGTAGCATAAAAATTGGTTATATATTTGCAGCAGTCAGAGTAAGAAAGTGTAAGTAATTGAATATTTTCTCATTTTGCTGTCTTGATCCCATGTTTTGATGGATGATGTTGTTCAGGAGACACAGTTCAGAAGTGTTCAAATTCTCTGATGTTCTGCAGAGTTAGTGAGACACATGAAAGTCAAAGGGCTATGCAAAAGTGCTTGGTATTAGAACTTCACTAACACTTGTCACCTCTCTTGAGCTTGATACTGTACTAAGATTCATCTTAATGCATTATAGTACATTAAATATGCTATAGATCTGTCTTTTCTAATGTAACACAAATATATAGAAGAAGAAAACTTGCTAACTCCTTGTATATCCTTCAACTGATAGGTGGATGCTATTTACCCAGGCATTTTTATACAGGAGCCCAATAGCAAAACAAATAAAATGGAGACATTCTCACCATGAGAGATTCATCCCAATAGCCTGTTTCTGCAAATGCTATTAGATGGAATGTAACATCCAGATGTCGTCTCATGAGTTTAGCTCATATGCAAAACATTCCATTAGTAATGTGATTCCACAAGAAATCATAAAACAGGAATATAATAAAACTTATCAAGAGAGGGTAAAATTTTATTTCTTTTTAATTGCTGTGATAGGCCCTTCCCCTTCTATTGTCAATTCAAAATTCTTTCCTTTTGCGGTTCAGGTCAGAATATGTTCTTGCTGTAGAAACACCAGTAGCATGGTGGCCCTCGAATTGGGTGATCTTGAATAATGGGGAGTTGACTTGGGAGCTGTTTTAACAGTGTCTTCCAGCTTGACAAATACGTTATCCAAATTTTTGCCTTCAGCTGTACGATACTTTGTCTTTTGAACATGCAAGTTTTAAAATATTAAATGCAAAACATATTTTAGACAGTACTGTGAGATCTTAGAGGATAACGCATGATAATTGTAAAACCATGGTCTGATCAGTGATCACCTGTGTCTTATAAGTAGCAGACTCTCCATCTTTGATTTTGTGGAAATAGTTGATGGCTTAGTATTAGTTGGGCTTGGAGGTTTGGCATGGGGGAACATTTCCCATTCTTCCCAAAGCCCTTCATGATTTAGATTTGGAATGCATTCAGTCCATGAGGCATGTGCAAAGATCTGTGAAATCTTAAAAAATGTGACGGTGTTGAAGACTGAAAGGAACAAATAGAGAAAATGACAGTCCAAAATATGTCTTTGAGTAAACTGGAAGTCAAGCATAAAGACACAGTTATACTTTTAAGACTTGTATTACAGCAGACTTTTATTCTTGCTTTGAAGTGGCATAGTATAATTATTTTGTCCTTGAAGGCTACATTTAGAAAAAGAAAGCAACATACAATAACAACAATCTAAGGATGATACCACAGTGATAAACATCAGTGTTAATTGAGCGGTATGGGTTAATTGTAACCCTGTATTAATGTTTGATGGTGATGCAGAAAAGTACTGTATTGGACTATACTGGTTTACATATGCTGCATTAGAGATTAACTACAATACATATATCTACGTATAACAAAAATTGGTTTCAGCTCACAGTTACTGAGTCAAACGGGCTAACTTTTCATGTGTTCTTTTTTTTTTCTTAAAGGCTTTCTACTTATGAATTGCGCATCATGTAAAAAGAAAGCCAGAGTAAAAATGTAGGGCACTGTCTCTTAAAACTTCCCTTAAATTTAAGAATTATAGTTTTGTAGGCTCTTTTTTCCTTCCTCTCCTCCACTCTCATCATCCTGAGAAAAGGAGGAGGAGTCAAAAATAAGACTATCCGTCTCTCCTTTTGAAGCAGTTACCTGAGTTCTGGTGATGTCGCAACCTTGCCAGATTAAGATTGTGATATTTGACATAATTAACTAAATGCCTGTCTCAGTGCCACCTGCCAATCCCTCACTTGATGCATGACAGCAAATATTCCCATGCTTGTCAGCTGTTCTTCACACAGCAGAAAATTTTTGTTTTTCTTTGTATGACTTGGTATTACAATGGTTACCTAGTCACAATACCTTTGCGTTATGTAAGGCACTGTACAAATACTTCAGTAAAGGATGAGAAGAAAATTCGTAACGAGGAGAAGACAATTAATCTTTTATGCAATTCCTGGAAAGATTTACGTAGCCTTAAACTACCTCTTCTGTAGAATCATATAATCGTTTGGGTTGGAAGGGACCTTTAAGGGTCAGCTAGTCCAACCCTCCTGCAGTGAGCAGGGACATCTTCAGCTAGATCAGGTTGCTCAGGGCCCCCTCCAGCCTGACCTTGAATGTTTCCAAGGTTGGGGCATCTTGTGCATAAAGTTCTGAAAGAAGTCATGCCACTCCAGAAGCATGTTTGAAGTGAAACCATAGGGCCATGTAGTATGGAGCAGTCATGAGCTTTTAGGGATGGGATCTGTTTTTCCACCTCAGGAAGAGGTAAATTTAAGAATTTACTACTTTGTCCAACTAATTTCTACTTCCTGAGTGGAAGAAGTTATTAGTATTAATAGTTAGAAATGCAGTTAGTAGTTGGTTAAATAGTAAATGTCAGCTTGAATAGTAAGATATGCAGAAAATTTGACTATTTTAAGAAAGGAAGTGGGGCGGGGGGACACAACAACCCACAAATACAAAATCCTCAGCTGTTCCCATGCTTATTGATGAAGGTCAGACTAATTCAAAGCAAGCACTTCTAGTCTGATGTAATGCTGTCATGTTGATACAAGGTATAATTAAACAAAATCTTTTGGTGGTGAATAGAAATAAACCTTTATATAAGGATTAAATCCTGCAGTACTGCTGGGGACAATTGTATATAGCATAGGCAGTCAATCTTTTAGACACATTTCTTTTCCCAAATATTAAGAAAGAGTGAAACAAATTATATTGTCTGCAAGATAAAATTGTTGATCCAATGTTAATTTCCCTGTGTATTTAATCTCCCATTAAATTTGGATTTACATTTTTATTGGTTTGGAGGTCATTATTTGTGTATGCTGTGGCATTGGTTTTCTAAATTGCAACTTTGTGCTTTCAAGCATAGCCATTTTCATTTGAAAGGGGATATACTGAAAACGTGCTAGAGAGCCAACTGTTATACAATGCTTTCCAAAGGTTTTCCCCAGGACTTAATGGCCAGCACTCACCTGGAGTGAAAGGAGTACCTCTCTTATCTAAATATAAGTCTCCCAAGCAGGAAATCTTATATGGAAAAAGTAGTATTCTGTTTTCTTTTTCTTTTAGACTCATTGTGATTTAACTTGGACTAAAATCACTTAAACTGTTTGGGTTTACTGGGAAGGGATTGTTGCACATTTTAAGTGAGCATCTGGTACGCATGCAACTGTGCCATATGCAATCCCAGTGTCTTTAGAAGGTGAAAGGCCACTGTAGTGGTAATTTTGCCCTCTTTGCACCAGATGTTAAAGCTCTGCAATGTCCCTTAGTGACCATTAGATCATAGGCAGCTGGGATTGGTGGTTTATGTTTAATTTATTATCACACTATTAATCTATCTGACCGTCAGAACTCTCTCTTCCTCATCAGTTCCAGAAGTGCTTATATTTTTAAGGAAAATTTTAATTTCCCTTATGATAGATCACTTTTATTTTGGCTATATATTTACATGGAAGCTTGGCATCCATTTTTTGGGACTGGCAATGTATAAATCTAACAACTCATTAAGCTTTAAAAACATCCCTGAATGTATTTCTTGCAGTATGCTATGGATTAAAACACATCTCCTACAATCACCTTTGTGTTTAAAAAAAACCCAAACAAACAAAACCCAAAAACCAATGTGCCCAACCCACCAACAACCCCCCTCTACTGTAGGTATTTTTTTCCCATTTACAAGTATATTTAGGTTTAGCTGGTGTGTTTCTTGGACTCTTGGCTGGAGTTGGCTTGTTTAGTTTTGCATTTGTTTTTTAATGTGGGCAGGGAAGAAAGGGAGAGGGAATGCTGGGGGAATGGAAGAGATAATGACAGTAATAAGGGAAAGAGGCTTGGAGTTTGCTATTGGTAATTCTTGGAATATTTTAAGCTAACAGTGGGGAGAAATTGACAACACTGTTCCAATTTATTTTACCATCAAGATGTTTTCTTGCTTCAGTAGTTCATAGGCAATTTTAATAGCTTATTGACTTAAATGCTGTGCTCTTGACTTACCTTTAAGAGAACAAAAGGGGAAAAAAAAATTCCATCTATTTGATTCCTGTGTTTCTTCCCCTGCATCCCTGCATACCGCTGTGCCAAATATTTGTAACACTTGCTGGGGGAAAACGCTTTTTATAATTAATATTTTGTCCCATCAAGTGAAGCCTTTATCCAAATGAGATGTTCATTACACTGCTAAAAGTGATGGTGGAGTCTGCAGGACTAAATTATTCTTTGCTGCTCTCCTAGCTAGCTGACAACACCCCCCACCCCCAATCAGTGCCAGACCTGCAGACCAGTTACTGTAGGAATAGGTGATGAGTGACTGGATGCTCATCACTGGAAGCCACACAGTACTATAAATGGAGTATGTCCTCAGCAAGTCTCACCTGCTTTTAGCCATAAGGAATTCATAGTTCCAAATTAACTTTTTGCTTTGGATTTAGTGTGCATGTGCCCAGGGTGCTGCCTTCAAAGATAGTTTGGAAAGTTTTTATGGGAAAAAGATCCGGTGCTCTTACCTCTGGCAGGCTTGTTCTTTATCAATGTAGCTGCTTTTCGGTATTGCCAGCCTTTCTGGGTCAAGAAGACAGAAACTAGTATGTTTCTGTCAGTACCACAGAACAGGTATTTCCACACTGCTGTTCTTGTCCTAATAGGCTTGTGCACTCACGCTAAGATACGGCATATGAAAAGGTTTTGGAAATGGAGGGAAAACTGACTGGTTCCTTTCTGGAGCCTGAATGATTTAAAAGAAAAGCAAAATTAGGCAAGTTTAGGAAGCCTTCAGAAAGGAGGATTTCAGTTTTCCATGTGCTTCTGAAAAGGTGATCCTTCTAAGTTAGCACATGCATAGATAACTGATAGCAATCCTTAATTTTTAGAAATCTGTCTTAGGTATGTTGAATATACGGATATTTTAATACTAATTGAAAACTAGCAATATGCTAACTTCTGTGAGTTGATGTCCTATTAGAGCATGAAGTTCTTGGGCATTGCACTATCAGCTGATGCAGTGAAATGAGGAACGAATCTAAAACAGTACTGTTGAAATGTCCACATGACTGAAAGGAATGTAAATATATCAACTAACAAAATACAGCATGAGTTCTGGTGGTTTTTTTTATTACTTGAATATAAACTTGTACTGTATTTTGTTAGCTGATATAAGTTCAATAAAATCATTCCCAGTGATTTGTAATGCTCACTTTTATTTACACTGTTCATTATAAAAAAACACATTACTCTTTCCATGCAGATATTTTTTCTGTGATTAATGGCAATAAGTATTGCATTAAAACTTGGGAAAAGTGGTGGTTTTTTTTTTTTATTTTTTCCCTTTTATGAAACTTCATGTAGTGAGGTCACAGTATCTTAAAATAGTGAGTTACTTAACTTTTAATGTTTACAGCAATGTTTTGCAAATTTGCTGATCTCATTATTCAAAATATATTTGTGTTAATTTATAGTAAGTTGCATGCATGGAATTCTATGATAAAATGTTCTGTTTCTGCAAACATCATGACACACTCTTAATAGAGGGCAGAGATCAGACAGAACTCTCCACAGATGCACAATGATTCATGTTTATTCACTGGGATAAAGCTGCAAAGATTACCACAGCATTCTGTGTGTTTAATACCTAATAAATATTTTGTTTGTGTAATTAATTTGCAAAAGATTTTATAGAGAGTTTAATAATGATCACTTTAATACAAATAAAATTAAAATTTTCCCTAAATTAGCACTTGCAACGTACTTGGGTCAGTGGCCAAATTGGAATTACTGTTTAACATGTCTATGGGCCCTGTAGTTCGCATGCTGCTTTGCAGACACACCAGAAAACAAGGTCTCTGCCCAGTAAATCTTAGCAATTGTGTTTTTTCTTATAACTATAGATTCCACTGAAAATAATGGAAATGCTCGTGTTACAATGAGTGGAAGATAAATTTGGCTTACTTAAGTGACAGTGTAGTTTTGAATCCTGTTACAGTATACACTACTCGTTGTAGGGGAAACTTTAAGCAAAAAAGGATTCATCCATTGTTAAGGTTTCCATGCGAGCATTAAATTTCTCAGGTCTTTATAAACAAAAATGCATGTCAATTACAGCATATGAAAAAAGAAAATAAAATGTAACTGTAGTTTTAGGTGAGATATGCCTGACCTCAAATCAGTTGCAGTAGGATAACCTATTTTTCTCAGCTGCAGAGAGAGCAATCAGCAGAGTTAGCAGTTTATGCAGCTGGGGTTAGAAACTCAGCTGCAGACTGCTCAAGGCTGGTGCTGAGGCTACGGTGCCCATTTCCCCACCCTGGCTGGGGTAGCTGTGCCAGCCCAGCCACAGTCTGAACTTGGCAGAGCTCTGGGGACGGCTGGCTGGGCTTCATTCTCCAGGACTGGGATGGTAGCCGGCTCCTCGCCCACCTGTGGAGGTGTGTGCTGCCAGCAGGGCTGTCCCTACCACGTTAGGGTGCTGCAGGAGGAGGTGTGCAGACTACACGGCACCAGGGAAGTGGAGAGAGAGACCACAAGGATCTCCACAGGGACCCTGTAGAAAGGTGCCTGCACCGTGTCTGCACAGAAGAGGGGCAGAGGGAGGCTGCTTGATTGAGCCGCAAATGGGGATTGCCATCACGACAAAGGCTGGAGGCTTGTGGCTTCCAGCAGTAAGAGGATTGGCTCTGTCTGTCCCCACAGATCAGCACCTGCAGAATAGGTTTGGTGCCCTGGTGGTGAACAAGGGGCTGGGAGCTCCCTCTGGGGAAGTAGTACACATGCGGAGTCTGAACATCAAGCCCACTGGGAGAAGAAGTGCCAAGGGATCGTGGTGGGAGACTCCCTGCTGCAGGGCACAGGGACCCCATCTGCCGACTTGACCTACTGTCCAGGGAGGCTTGCTGGTGGCTCAGAGCTGGCATGTCATGGAGGCTACTAAGGCTCATCTGGCCCTTGGACAGTTTGTCCTGCTTCTCTTCCATGTAGGCATCTGCAGTATCACCAGGGAGACCTGGAGAGTGTATCAGCAGCCACTGTCACACACCCCTCACCTTCAGAAAAGGCCAAAAGGACGATCTGGGGAACTATAGGCCTCACTTCAGTCTCTGGGGAAATCACTGAGTAGAAATTTTGGGCCCGTGATGGCAGTGGCTGGGAACACGTGGTGTTACCAACGGTAAATCATGTCTGACCGACCTGGTTGTCTTCTATAATAAAATAACTGGATTTGCAGATGAGGAAAAAGCAGTGCATGTCGCTGACCTCAACTTTAGCAAAGCTTTCCCTAATGTCTCCCACAATGTTCCTGTGCCCAAGTTAAGCTATTCCAGCATGAGTGGGCGGACAACTAGATGAGTAAAATACTGACTGGATGGATTTAGGCAGAAGGAATGGATCAGCAGGAACATTAGGAAGTTCAGCAAGCAGAAATGCAAAGTCTTGCCCTTAGCAAGAAATACCCCCTGGCAACATAACAAGCTGGGGAGCAGCTCTGCAGAAAAGGCTCTGCTTCCTGGTGACAGACAGCAAGCTGAGCGTGAGCCAGCAGCCTGCCCTGGCAGCCGAGATGGTCAATGGTATCCTCAGCTGTATTTAAAGGAGCACAGCTGATAGATTGAAGAAGTAGAGATGGAAGATTGAAGAGATACCCTTCCTCTACTCTACTGAGACTCCTAAAATCAGAAAGCTTTTTTCAATGTACACTAACACTCCTGACAGAAAAGAAGTTCTAAGATAAAATTTCGGAAGAGGAATATGCAAGAGATGGATTTTTTCATTATTATTAACTAACACTAAAAAAAGAGACCTAATATCATATACTTGAGTATACCTGGGGTACCATCTGCTATGACACCTGAAAATTCTCAAGACATAGTTATTTCTTCTATTAGAAGCATTTTGTTTCTAATTTTCTGTTCTTTAATGAAATCCAACTATTGAGACTCTCTGGGTTTTTTAGGGCTTTCTATGTAATGTAATTTTCAGGTAACCTCTATTTAAACTTCAGAAGCAGGAAGGAACAATAGTAGGTTTGTAGTTACGGTTTTAACTAAGGTTTGTTGTTTGTTTTATTTCAGTTCTTTTTGCTGCACAAATACTATGGTGGTAGTTAAATATACCTTTTCCTTACCTCCTGCTTAAAATCGTCATACTCAAAAACACAAAACAAAACCAACCAAACAAAAAAGACTTCTGGGAGTTACAGTAATGGAAGCTTTGTAACTGAGTATTTTTCTACTTGCTGCAGCACTTATTGTGATATATAGAGGAGGGGAAAAAAAGAAACTGGATTTTCTTCATTTATTCAGTTTTCTTCATAGAACTAAACTTTTAAATTCAGACTTTTTTTTTAAGTAGAGCATTGATAATGAAGCATGCACTAGTATTTGGGTTTTTTAAACAAAGTAGTCTTACTCTATCATCTCTTATGTTGACCTGGAGGTAGGTATTGATTAGCTCTGACTTCTGAAAAATGTCTTGCAAAAATGCTCAGTTGTTCTTAAACTTTGATTTGAATAGTAAGTTTTCTGATACTGTGCTTTTACAAGTAATGTTGTTCAGATACTCCTAACTTCTATAATCCTTGGGAAATCATAGTAAATTAACTATATTTGGATAGATGCAAGTTACAATTGCTGTGATATTAGAATACATCTTAAAACAATCTGTTAGGACATAGGACTTCTCTCTTCATTTGCTAAGAACCAGAGATGTGCAGAGTGAGGTTTAAAAGATGTAGCTCTGTAGAGACAACCTTCTGTGAGTGGTTTGAGTTGTCCCTTTATTTAAATCAAATTCTGCTTTTTGAGACTAGGAGAAGCTCTTGGAAATGCCTTTTTTAGCCACTGCATTCGTAGGCATATTGTATACAATGACAGCTTTTAAGTCTGTATTTATAACACTGAGTATGTTTCAGCTTTCCACTGCAATTATAGCCAGTACATGAGAATCATTGAGGGATTTAAGAAAGGGGTGTTTGTAGTCAAAGTAGTATAATTTGGATATGGAATAAATTCTAGCAGCACAATTGTAGTAGTATTTTTTGTAAACTAAGTTTCTTGAGGTTTGGGGTTTTTAAAGTGGTACACATAGTTATGAAAGTTAACTATGGAAATAGGGCTTTTAGTATGGACTGCTAACTAATTTTAGCGAATGTCTGAAAATAAGAAAAATCATATTGGTTTTCTAATATCACTCCAAAAGCATGATACAGAAGAAAAATCAATTATTATAATTTAGAATAGGGAAAGAGTATTAAAATGGATGTGATTTCTTTTCTTTGTATCAGTTGTGTGTTGCAAAAACTCAAGATTAAATTAAATCATTACAGGTGAAAGGCTTTTATACCTTGTAAGATTATTAAAATAAGCTCACAATAATGCAGTGGAGAAACACCCCCAGAACTGTAATGCTGAGAACTTTTACTACTTTTGATGTTAAAACCAAAAAACACCAAAAAACCCCACCCAACAGCCTCCCAAACAACAACAAACAAAACTACCACACCACTTATTTGTGCACCTTTCTGCCACTCATAGATGACATATGTGATTTTTTATTGTCATGTGTCTTAAATTTCAACATATCTGTGAAGATTTTTTTACGTAAGTCCTTTATTTTTCCCAAAATATGACTTGCTACTACAAATTTTAAGCCTTATTGTGCCACAGTTGACCAGTCTGATATAGTGTGAACTTTTCCATGAAACACTTAAGACTTCTTTTTTACCTCTTTCGTTTACTTTCCAGAATCTGCCTTATTCTGAGGGCCAAGCAAAAATGCCGCATTGAGTCCTAATGTCTCAGGAGAATCAGGAGGAGCAAAGCACACCCATGCAGTATGATGAAAAAGGCTCAGCAGTACCCGCAGCTGCCAAACAGATGAGCAGTTTTTAACGGAGCTAAGATTCACAATGAAATCCGGGCCCAGAACTAATCAGATCTAATTAAGACAGACACGTTATGGTCCAGTACTGTTGACAGGGTCAGGGTTCCTGTAGCTCTAAATGAGGCATGTTATAATTATGATCTAATTGAAAAGCTGGGAGTGATACAGAACCTGTGCACTGCAGTGTCTGAAAGAAAAGTTGCTCTTCAGGTCCTGTTGTGTACCTTATTAGATTGTTAATGCTCAATTAGACAGCTGTGCATTTAAAGTAAAAAAAAGTGCCTGTGACAGTTGCACATGGTTCAAAGAAAACCTGTATGAATTTTCAATATCTCTTTGGATTTGATTCATGGAGATGTACTAAATATACAGAAATAAGCTTTCTTGTTTGTTTGATGTTTGCTTTTCTCATCACAGGTTATCTTGATATACAGCAAGGCAAAGGACTCTTAGATTATTTTATCACAATGCAAAAATACAGTGGAGGTTTTTCAAAGTGCAGTATGTGCATGCATCAATCTGCAGTATGATATATGAAATTTGGAGGCCATGTTTTCTAGCTCTCATCTGTCACTATCAAGCAATCAAAGTGCTGTGGAGTGGCTTTTTCGTTCTAGAAACCATAGTGCCTACATTTCTGTTGTAAGTATGACTTGACATATGGTCTTATAAATTATCATGCCTTACCGTGGATTGTGTCATGCACAGTTCCAACTCCCCTTTTTTTCTGGTGCAGAATTTATGGATTTGAATTAATTCACTTCTTTTTATAAGACCATGTCTGCAATGAAAAGCTTTATTAGAAAACAGGAGTTCTCACTCCATCTTGAAAAGTCATTCACACATACACTAAATGCACAGAAAACTGCTGCCCTTGTGGAGAGTTCTGCCTTCATCCAGTGTGTTCTTGCATCTAGCGTGCACACGGATGCGTGAAAGAGAGGTACCTAAATCTGCGCTGCTTAGCATGTGTTAGAGATGGAGATCACTGACTTTTTTTTCAATCTACGGGGAATTCCAATATCACAAAACATTTTGGTTCTAGATTTTCAAGATGTTTTTCAAAAACATTCCCAAAGAGTTCTTTCATTCTGATTTTTACCCAGACCGAATTTGGAAAGCCTGCGTAAGCTCTGTGAAGCCTTTTCATTCTGCAAAGCAGTGTGGCCGTAACCCTGGTGTGGCGGGTTGGCCTTGGCTAACAGCCAAATACCCACCCAGCTGCTCACTCGCTCCCCCTCGGGAGTGGGACAGGGAGAAAACAGGACGAGAAAGGTTGTGTGTCAAGATAGACAGGAAGGTGGCTTGCTGGTTACGGTCACAGGCAAAATAGACTTGGCTTGGGGAAAATAAATTAAACGTGTTGCTAATTAAAAATAGCCAGGTGTGGAGAAACAAAGACAAAAGCTAAAACAGCTTCCCTCCACGCCGCCTCTTCTTCCCAGGCTCAACATCACTCCTTCACTCCCAGCGTCTCTGCCCTGATCAGCAGGGCGTGGGCTGCGGGCAGGGTGCACTCGGCACAGAGCGATTCCTCTGACACTTCTTTCCCTCTCACAGTTCCCCCCCGGCGCCAGCGTGGGCTTTCCACAGCCCACACTGAATCTCTGCTGAGGCACCACGGAGCATCTCCTCCTTCACTGACCTTGGCGTTTGTTGCCTCTCCCGTTTCTCACACTTTTCCCCTCAGCCCTGGCTGCCGGGCAGCCTTTTGCCCTTTCTGACACCGGCTTTCCCCGCGGCGGCGCCGCCATGGTGGCTGCGGGGCTCAGCCCTGCCCTGTGCCGGGTCGGTCGGAGCCGGCTGGAACCGGCTGTGTCCGCCTCGGGGCAGCCCCGGCCGCTCCCCACAGGGGCCGCCCTGCAGCCCCTCCCCTCAACAGCCCAGCCCGGGCACCCACAGCCCATACACACTTTAAAAATAAACCCAAGGTGCTCTGACTTGCTCTTTCAGTAGCAGCCATCTAGATACAGAGTTGCACAAACTCCGTGTCAGGTAAAGGCTGGTTTGTGAAGCCATCTCTGGCCGGGCGCTTTTTCTGAGGTGGATGGGGAAGGATTTCGCAGGTTCCTTTGTGCATACCCTGCATCTGCCTGCTGGCGTGCGCCTCCCTCAGATAATCACCATAGTCAACTAAATGGCCAGCTAAGCGGCGAAACAAGAACAGCATTCGCTACCTTAATAAAAGCTCAGGCTGCTTCTGCCTTCTACGCGTTTCAAGTGAACAGGGTAACTCTTTGATCTGCTGCCAAAAGGCTGGCTCTTCCCTGTCTTCCTAGGGCTGCAAAGCAGGCTTGTCTCCTCACTCAGGGGGGATTAGCCAACCTGGGAGACAGCAAATAATTATGTCGAACTGCTCTGGTGCTGATTTAGCAATAGCCATGGCTGCCTGGAGAAAAAAAAACCACCACACCAAAAAAAAACCCAAAAAAACCAAAACAAACGAACAAACAAAGCCACCAGAATTGTGCAGAACTGCATTGATACCATCCATCCATCTTTCTGGAAGCTTTGGTTTGAATGTCAAGATTTTGAATGCCTGAGGAGATTCGAGTGTGGGGCCAGAGAACGAGAGCGTGGATATTTATAGTTCTGGCTGCCTGTCTGCCGGTAGGGTGGGCATCCCCACCCCTTGCCGGACAGCAGGAGTCCGAGCGAGCTGAAAGCAGGAGGGAGTAGCACTGGGAAGGGCAGCTGTTTGGGTTTAGTCAATAAACCCTTTGCTCCGATTTGCCACGTAGCCTAGGCTGTGCAAGTGGCTCCTCTCAGCTCCGCAGTGGCTACAGGAGTCCGGCAAAGGCAACCCGAGCAAAGCTAAGTGGCTTTTCACATATCTCCTTCCAAGTAGGAGCTATGTCCAGACCTGCAGGACAGGTGCTTATTTCCGTCTGCTTAACGCTCTGCTAGATCTTTGCGCCAGTCCTGCGTATGTCTTTTTTTCTTTTTATTTTTTTTTTAAATCTCTTTCAAACAGTCACAGTAAAGGGACTACAAGGCGAGTCTTCTTGAGTAAAGCCTAACTTGTTTTTTTTTCCGCAGGTATGAAAAGGATCCCTGACAGTTATTATCCCTTTGGGTAATGCTTTGTGCTGATGACTCAAGATAAATTTGTGAATAAATAATATTCAGAAATATTCAGAAATAGTAAATAAATAAACATTCAGAATGGAAGGTGCAGCCTTACTTCTCAGTTGTTGCCAAACAATGTTCAATGACTTTTATTCTTATGAAAGATCTCCAAAAATTTATTCTTTCCCTCTCCTGTCCCAGAATTATAAATGCCATACAGTGACCAGATGCATGTTGGTGATTTAACTCTTCCAAGAGTATACAGAGAAAGGAACACATAATGATGAAAGTCAGTGCTGTATAGTAACTGATGGAAAAGAATGGCTTTTAATTGAGAACACTTATTTCTAGAAAAAGATAAGACTTTTCACAGGAAGCTATTTGTAGAGTCAACAGTCCTTTTGGAAGCACAGTGAAAAATACACAGGCAGATGTTTCCATGTTCTATTTAAACTATCTCTTACAGAGATCCGCATAACAGCTTAACTGCTTATTTTACTTCGTATCATAAAGACTGTCTTAATTTTTTATAATACATATTTGTTCAGACAATATTCATCTACAGAATAGCAGAAATGAAGCTTTTGCTTCTATTGCATCTCTCCAACGTCCAAAATACTCTGAATTTTGTGCACAAAAATTTTGAAGGTATACATTTAATGTGATGTAAAACTATATTTTCTCTAAGTCTTGTTTTCTACAGAACTTAGCATTATAAAATTATTATATATTCTATGAATGGCTGCTATTTCCTAACCCTTCTATAAAGACAGGAGAGGTTAGGAAGGAGGTTAGATAAAGATAGAAAAGGTTAAAAGATACTGAATGATTCCTCAGCTGAATAGATTTTAAGAGATTTTGCCAATCACATACATTTTCTTAAAATTCATTCTTTTTGGTATCCTATATGAATCAAGTGTCACTGCTCACTGGAGGAAAAAAAAAAAATTCTTTTAAGTGTTTTTTTTTGTGTGTGGAATTTTTTCTTCATTTTTTTTTCTTTTTAATGAGAAATTCACATTACTAACATATTTCTTTGTGACTACGCCTACACAGATTAAGGCTGCTATGAAACTGACCCTTCCTATTGACACAAAGGTCTGGTCTATCTATCACCTACAGTAATTCCTAATTATTTGGAATGTGTCATGTGTCAAGTGCTGATAAACTTCAACATTAAATTCTTTTCCACATGAGTTATCATCAATATTTCATGTGGGCTGCCGGGACTTAACATTTGCTATTCTATTTTCCTTCCACTGCACTTTATTTTGCCTCAGCGAATTACAGTGGAAAAAACGTGAAGGACTTCAGCTGATATGGCAGACTTCTGAATGTTGGTTTTCTTCACTGATGTAGTTGTCTTTGATTTAGAGGGCTTGGGCTTTTTTTGCTTTTTTTGGTCAGTTTTGGTTTGGTTTGATTTTTTAGCTAGGACTCTGTTCAAGTATGGGCCCTATTCCTGTTGTGTCCTGAGCATCTCCTCTCTATTGAGGGCACTTGTACCAAAAAGAATCACGCTGAAAAAAAGAGAGCATGTGCAATATTTGATATTAGCTCTGGAGCTGTAGAGTGGCTACAAGATTAATGTCTATTTGAAAGGGAAAGGCTCTGAGGAATGGCTGAATAGCACTGTACGCAAAAACTACAGATCAGGTTAAGGATATACACTGTGTTTATTTCCCTCACAGGCCAGTACCTGGAATGTTGTTAGACAGGCAAGCAGTTACGTTGTTCAGTGTTCTTAGTCCATAGGAGAAGTGTGTTGGTTTTAGTCAAAACTTAAGACTCTCGGAATCTGATAGAACAATGGATGGATCTAACATATTCCCCCTTGAAATTTGCTTCACCAGGACTTGGTTTCTGTGAAAATGACATTATTGCTCTTTCAGACCAGGGTCATCCTCCCCTCTCCCTGTACATCACAGACTACTTTCAGTTGGATCCAAGTGGCCCTATTTATGGGGGTACAGTAGAAACAAGAGAAGCTATTCTGCTTCCCTGGAAGCAACTGGATTACAACTACATCATAAATATCTTGAATTACAGTAGACACATAGGATGATAGGTCAGGACAAAGTAGAAATATTGATGGGTTAGTTATATACATGCATCTTCCTGTTTCTTTTTGCTCCAGGAAACCCTCCTAAGATGCGAAAAATACAGGGAAAAGTGTGGTTAATCATATTTCCTTGGAAGTCAACTCTCAAGTGAAGATTAGTACAGATTTGTAGAATAAGAAATGGAAGAAAAAAAGAGGATGAGGGAATTCCCATCTTTCTTGAAGGAAAAGTGGGACATTTAACTTCAGTTGCCCTATTAGATGCTAGTGTGGCTTCCCAGGGTCTTGGGGAAAACGCGTTTTGGGGAAACAACTGCTCTCCAAGCAGAGAGGAGAGAACAGAGGATAGTGTGTCATACAGGCATGTGCTCCACCACCACGGTGGTCTACCTCATCTTAACAAACAAAACATCCCTTACACAAAAGGGTCTTATGTAAAAGCTATTTTGTTATCTTTTAAAGCAAAGCAGTATACTGAAGACTTGAAGTGTCTTATCTAAGCTGAAGAAATTAAATTATTTGAAAATTAGTTGAAAAAATAATTTACTTTCTCAGTACTAACCCTAGCCTTAAGTACTAAAAAAATATAAATTTTTTAAAAAAAAAAAAGTCATAGTGCCAAGATGTATTGGTAAAAAAACCCCAAACAACAAAAAAACAAAAACAAATCAGTCACGTTCCTGGTAAATTACATTCCTTGTCTCAGATGAATAACTATTCACAGTTTGAAGGAGAAAATGTTCCATGTTTAACTACCTTAAATAATAATCTCTGAAAGCAAGCACAATGGAAACACACATACCTGTCAATTTATAATTAAAAAATGCTCGAGTAGTCTAATCACTAATATTTGTGTAGATACATATTTTAATTTTTTAATCAGTATTTTGATCTTAGAATTTGCCCTCAATAATTAATAAAAAAGCAAACATACACTATTAACTTACTTTTCAGAAGAGTTATAGAAAATATGTCCTGTATAGATGGGAAAAAAGAGAGAGAGGGAAGCACTTTGTACTGTTGCTGTGTAGTATTACCCAGATAAGGGTGTCACAATACCTGTTGTACAAGAAGGAGTATTTAAGGTCATTTCTTTAATTTGGCCTGAATGTTTGGAGGAGGGGGGTGTGGTGATGATTTTTGTTTGGTGGGATTTTTTTTTTTGGTGTTTTCTTCCTTTTCTGATTCCATGGTCAGTTCAGCATCTTGGTTGTTGCAAAGGTACCTTCAACTATGTTAATTTACAGTCCAGAAATCTGTAACCAGTTTCTGAGTATGAATGCCCTATGATGGCATTATCTGCTACAAACAAGGCTTGCTTTCTCTTGTTCTTTTCATTTTGCTAATCCCTTCTTCTGTTTAGCTAGTTCAGGTAAAGCTAGAAAAACTACATGCTGATGGTCTGCTTGACTTTTCCCTAGTGCATCCAGCAACAGGTTTTGTCTGTGTGAATATACTTATAATGGTATGGATCCATTGGCCATGAAATAGATGGAATTTGATGTTCCCATTTCTGATCTGGGTTTGACAAGCACGTTATCAAATTTTGGACTTAAAATTTTAATACCTCGTTGTCCTCTGCTCAAAAAGAACTGTTTCCCTCATCCATCAGCTCTGAAAACAACAAGAATAAGTAATGACAGAATTCTGCAATGTGATTGTTTCTATTGTGCATCATGCAACAGTTGATGAAGTGCTGGAATATTTTGCATAAAACTTGATTTCTTGAGCATTGCCTCTGGAGAAAACAAAGTGCTAGGACACAGAAAAACAAATCTAGTCTTTACTCCTCAGATTTGTAGCTATTGCATTGTTGATGAGCAAAAGCTTCCTTAAAGAGCTCTAGCATAAGCAATAATTGCTGTACTTTCGGGCTAGTTGCTGAAGGGACAATTGTAATACTAGTTCCCAAAAAAGTAGATAACTGTTCTCTTAACAGGTAGTATAAAGTGTCTATCTTTGCTGCCTGGAATGCCTCATCAATGAGAGGATGCCATGTCTGACAGCCAAGGACAAAATGCATTCCCTCAAAATGAAGCTTCCAGAGAGTTTTATCTCATGGAGTTCCTCAGGAATTCCTCCATGGATAAAAGTAAGGGAGCCATCTTTGCCTGGAAACAGCATCGTGACAACTGTGATGTGCTTTGACATTTATGCAGTTTATATGTAGATAGCAATTTTTATTTTTTTTAATTGATGCAGCCAGGGAAAAGAATAAGAACAACTGATAACCATGGCTTAAGAAATATTCCTTTAAGAGTTTTCAAAATGTTGAAGCCAAAACCCTTCATAGGAGTTTCAGAGACTGGGAAGCTGACTTCATGAAATGGAGAATGTGATTTTAGGGAAACTAGAAAAAGTAGAATGTGGCTAGTGAAACAGCTGATTTTTTGTTTGTTTGTATGGATTTCTTTTCCTCATCTTTGCTTTGCTGGAAATCCTGATGGAAGGCATGTAAATAATAAAGTAAAGCTACAAATTACTGTTATGTATTTCAAAATAATGCTGTGCTGTACCCCATCTGAATCTCCACGGTTTTCATCCTCAGATAACCAAGTAGTTGTGTTGCATCTTGCCACTCCTATGTCTTTGAGAAAAACTGGGACACTAAGACATTAAGTGACAATAGATTCTTCTTCCTTTTAGTTTAGCTTTCTTTCCAGCATGTACATTCTGTTCCTCATCCTCTTCAGTCAGTGAAGTTGTTAAAAAAAAAAAAAAAACCAACCAATTTCAGTTCTCATTAATACCTTCTATTGATAGCTGTTTTCATATGTTTATTTTATTTTTTGCTGTAGTCCAAATCCCAGTTTCAGTAAGTCCTATTCCACATTAATTTACCTCTAAACCTTGAAGACTGTAGTAAAGTCTTTAATCTCCTTTAGCATGTTGAGGAGGGACACAATTGGATTGGCAATCATTAATGAAACATCTGTATAAAGTGCTGTATCTTACTCCCCTGCCCTTTCTTCAGTCCTCTGATATTTGTTGGTGTTCTTATTTCTTTGGCAAAAGCTATCCTTTCCTCCTTCCCTTTTCAGAGCTATTTGCACAAATACCACTGCAGATTTGTCAATTAGGTTTTTCAAATTATACCCTTCAAGAACATGTCAAAATTTAAATTCAGGTCACCCTGTGCCTGAAACAGTCTCATCTGAAGAGCTGCAGAAGGTGGAGGTATTCAGTCAGTCTGGCATGTATGTTTTCTTTTAGGGCTTTTTGAAGCGTTACACTTTATAAGCACATTGTATGAAGATACTGCTGTTGACGCCTGCTTTTTGGCTTCAGTGGCCATTTCCGTATCAGCCTTTACACACCACAATAAAGTTGTTGTCTGTCACTTCCAAATTTTAGATGTAAAATCTAAGAACTTTTTGTGGAGTCCTTTCCTTGAGTAAACAATCTGCAATTTTCTTAAGTGTAGGTTTTACCTGTTCATCTTATGCCTTTTTAAACATGAAGCTGACAAATGAAATCTTGACAACAAAAACCTGGGGGAGGGGGAAGCGGTTTTGCCTTTTTTTTTTTTTTAAAAAAAAACAACCCAAGTTGAGCTTGGCATGTAAAATTCATAAGGAAGTGACTAGAAAGAGTATGTTAGTGCTCTGTCCTTTGAAATAGCTCTAGCTGTTGATTCTCCATAGTTGCAAACATGTTGACTGTGCCTCTTTCCTCCTGTGACCTCTTATCACTGTGCCTTTCCAAGTTAGCCTAGGAAAAGACTTAATGTCATGAAGAGACGTTCCTTAAAAAAAAAAATAAAAAAGTACCTTTTTGTTAAGTAACCCTGCCTGTGCTCTGCTACCTCATGTAACTCAAGCAGCAGAATCTCCAGAGTCGATTATATGCTTAAAGGTTGTCTGTGCTTGTAAGGTAAAACTTAGAGACTCTGCCAGTTGATGAGATTTTTTGCTGGAGCTTCAGAAGTAATTAATCCTGAATGATAAAAGGTCATCAAATATAAGATATAACCATTGTTACCTATGCATACCTGAGAAGTATCTCAGCTATGCTACTATATGATCCAGTCATATTCTGGTGTCAGAGACAGCTAGTTATTCCTTTGCTTATACCAATTCTTGTGACTACACTAAATATTCTGATGGAATATTCTTCCCATTTACAGGAAAAACTATGAAATCCTCGAGGATTCATTTCCAGCTGCCTTGGCTTTGGTCTCATGAATACCAGCCTTGATCTGTGGACGGTGTAATGTTGTGTGAAGTCCCTCATGAGAGTCCAGTATGTTAAAAAAGCAGATTTCAAATGTTTGACCTGTCAGGCTGAGCAATCAGAACTAGGTAAACCGTAATGGCTGCTAAATTTTGGACAATATGAACTCCCTGACAATTGGATGACTTGGACGCATTTCCTGTACCATAACTTTTTCTATGTAAACTTCATTTTTACTCACCTCCCTCGTGCCCCACAACATCGTAATATTTCTTCTTCAACTAAAATCAACCCAATAACTGTAGCAAACTAATTCTTCAAATAATGGCAAGATAGAGACAGATAACCTCCTCTTTTGAGTAGCTGGAGACTCAAGGCTCCATTTTCTAAGACACCATTACACCATATATGTTTCAGTGTAGCAAGGTGGTAAATAGATCAGTGTGTTCTGAAATAGATTTTTTTTTTTTTTTCACTGCTGAGAGAACTGGTACTTTATTTACAAGTGGTGTTCATTTTTCATGTCATTGTTCCCACAGGAATTAACATAAATCAGACAAGCTCAAATGTTCTAATTTCAGTGTGGGACCAGCAGCTGTTTCCCAGAAGTTCAGACATGCGGGACTCAGTAAGTCACCAGTCAGACAGGCAAAGTCAGCTATATCCAGTTTCATTCCATGATATATTCACGCTACATATGCTACAATATCATAGTCTCTAATGAGAGACTATGATAACAAAAGGATTGTGTAGGGCTTCTGAGAAATTATGAGTTTAAGTAAACAGTTATGTAATTGTCCCCCTCGCACTCTGTAAATCACAGTAGCATAAAAATGCAATCTGTGAATGACCAGGTCTTTGGAGGTATGCAGTAGTGAACTGGCGTAAACATGAGTCACTGAGTAGTAGTAAGAGCTAAAAACACTTTTTTTCAGTGTTAAACATGTCTATAGAAGCAGATAAACAAATGTGACGTGGTTTTCAGTCTATAATATCATAGAATCATAGACTACCAGTTGGAAGGGACCTCAAGGATCATCTGGTCCAACCTTCCTTGGCAAAAGCCATCTAGACAAGATGGCCCAGCACACTGTCCAGCCAAATCTTAGAAGTGTCCAATGTAGGGGAATCCACTACTTCCCTGGGAGATAATTTAGGTTTTTAGATTGGAATAATTAGAGCAGCTGGGAAGAGGTAAACAACTTCTGCCTTATTCTTCTGGCCTGTGATGGAACTGCTCTCGTGGCAGAGTTCATAGAGAGGAGAAAAGCCTGCTACAAGGGTGTCATGGAAAGGATGTATAGATTCTTCTTTGTACCTTCTGGGAGCAGATTTTTCTGGGCTGCCTTTTCTCCACATTAGCTCTGATTTACTGACCAGCACATGGAAAGAAAGCAAAGGCAAAGGAAGGAACCTTTATTATGTATTTTACTCATCAAAGGTATTGAGGTGATTTATTTGATTATTTACTATGTGTGGGAGTGCGCTGTGTTCTTCAAGATCATGGAGAACAGTAAGTTAAGAGGATCAGCTGTGTGTTGAGTTGAATCTCTCCATTTGACTCAGTGCCCAGACCTGGGGATGAAGTCTCCATTCTTATGAAGTCCGTAAGATTTTGTCTCTGATAGCAGTAAACCTAGGATTTCCCTCCACCTTTGTGTTATGCTTATGAGAATGGAGAAGGAATAGGTGAGAGTGGTAAGCATCTCCATCTTCCAGTTTCATCATCACTTTGATACAGACGGGATCTGACCCTAGGTTCACGTGTGGTAAAGTGTATTCGTGACAGTATTTGTCAAAAATCTGCAGCATCTACCTACTGTAATGTAAGCATCATTTGGTCTTGAATATTGACATTTTAAAATATCCTTAATTAGCAACGTTTAGGAAAATTAAGTATTAGCTTAGTATAATGCATACATTTGTTTTGCACAAAGTATTTTTGTAAAAATCTCTCCTCAATCTCTGTTGAGATCACTTTGGTGTATTCATACACTGTTTCACAAAGCACTAGGACAATGTGGCTGTTGATTTCTGTTTCTTGATTTTGTTTTGTTGAGACTTCCATTTACAACAGTGAGGTTTCTGCTCCCGGATACAGAATGGTTTATGGTGATTTGTCAGTGGAAGGGACTGCCAGTTTGAAAGTGGCCATCAAATGGCACCACTCTATTGAAGGGCAACTTTAGGGTTCTGATTTACTGATGTGTGGGTTGTTTTTTGGTTTTTTTTGTTTTTTGTTTTTTAAATACATGTATCTTGAAAACTCTGTATCAAGTCATCATTTATACATATTATATAATTAATTTAGCTATCTAATGACCTGGTCCTTGATGGCATCCAAGTTATTAGCATTTTTTTTTCTTTAAGTATATGCATTACTTATGGGGAGAAAAATCATTTCCAGACTTACTACTTCAATACTAATTGGAATTTGCTGGAGATTTACTACATTAGGCCTGAAGGTTCCATTTGGCCATTTCATTAATATGACTGATTGTTCTTTTACAGAAAGAAAGCATTATCTTACCTTATTTTATTGAATATTTTTCAACAGTCTAGCTGCAGTGGATCCATCTCCTTGAAGTGTATGTTTGTGTAATCATCTCCTTTTTTTAAAAAAAAAAAAAAAAAATTTCCCCTTCTCTCTTATTTCTTTTATTTCCTATTCCAAAAGTAAAGTGAAGCAGGGTGAGATTGATTAATGTAGGAATAAGGAGGTTAGGCAGACTGCACTTCTGTTGACTTTTGACTTTGGCCTAATAGAGATATATTGGGATATTTTAAAATGGCAGGTTGTGTCTAAAGATTAATTTCCTTATACTGTTGCTTAGATCTCTTCCTCCTCCTGATCACAGAGCACTAGTATAAAACATTTAGTAAACAGATTTGAATTATGCATTCATGGAAAGAAGAAGTTTAAGCAGTTGTTTTCATATGGGAAAAAATATATTTTAAAGCATTGACAGGGATACCCAGGGATAATTATTACATTGCAAACAAAATTAGAGTATGTCATGCTCAGAATAGGAGAAAATATTTCATAACCAGATTATGTTACCAATCAGTTTAAATAAACAGAACCATAGAGAAATTTATGCAAGAATAGAAAGATTATTTACTCATGTCTTTCTCTTTAATACATTTAAATGGTTACTAATGATATTTAACAGGTACTTAGTACTGCTGCCTTTATGAAAGCATAAAGATGGCTTCGTAACAGCAACAAAGGTGCTGTGCACCTCTCCAGTGTTGTCAGGTAAAATAGACTTGTGCTACTGGAAAAAAAAAATCTCATAATTGAAACACGAACCGATACAGGATGTGGTCAGGTAGATTTTGAAACCTGCCCAGACTGTGTGGCACTCGTAATTGCAAGATTCACTGATCTGTCCCAAATTCTGTGTCTGTGTCAACACGAAGGCCAATGAAGAAGGATAGAAAGTATGCTATTGTTTCCTATGTGTTTGTTTTCCTTGTCGGGGAGCGGGGTGGAGGGGAGTCTGCAGTCTGTTCTGGGTATCCTTTTATTAATTAAAATAAGAATTAATAACTATGGACCTCAAATTAGGAAAAGGAACACTTTTATTCTGAATTGCATCTGCACATCTTGCTCTCAATGGCCTATAGGAATGGGCTTCCTGTAATCACACAGCAGGCTGTTCTCACTGCCTTTACTCTGATCGGTGATATAAAAAAAGTACCAAGTATCAGTGCCCCTTTTTGTGACACACGCATGAGTGGTGCAGCAATGATTGGTTGAATAGTTATAACAGTATCTTGCATCCCTGTGTGTTCAACAGCTATGTTCCTGCTTGAAAGAGGTAAGAGTAACTTCGAGGAAGACAAAAAAAAAAAAAAAAAAA
>VYXH01010102.1:6226-19183 GCA_013397275.1 Burhinus bistriatus | reverse complement strand
AAAAAGAAAAAAGAAAAAGACAAGAACTGCTGATATGCGCTAAAAGATACAATGTTAATGCGTTATTAATACTTGCAACACCAAGTCAGGCAGAAGGTTGAAGGTCGGGCTCAGGGGGCAGCTGCGAAGTTCTAAGGGAGCTGGTTCAATAAAGAAAACCACAGTGCTGGGGGCAGGGCAGATTTATTGCCAGACCAGTGGATTCTGCATCTGCTCTCCTTAGTTTCATATGGATCCAAAACCGGAGTTTTGGGTTGCTTATCAGCACATGACTTACGCTATTGAGGAATAATTGCCATCTGAGCCTGTTCCATTCTGTCTCATGTAGGTAGATAATTTATCTTTTTGTAAGACATAGACATAGGAAGCCCTGTGGGGACTGGATATCGTCAGTCTGGATAGTGTGCATTTGCACCAGAAATGTTGATTTCTGTGCTAAGTTGCTGATCGCGTACTGGGGAATATCTCCTGATGCAGCTGTAGCTAGAGCGGGATTGAGGGAAGGAAGCTAATGTCACTAAGAAGCTTCCTGCATGTGTTGTCCATCTGCCCAAGCAGCTACTGAGGAAAAAAAGGAAGACCTGCTTCGCTCTTCTCTTACTAGGAATGGCCACTAAATAACAAAGAACTGAGCCCCATTTTCGTAATTTTGGGGCTCCTGGCATATTTAGGAGGTCCTTGCTGATTATAAATGTAGGTACCTCTTAATTAAAAACTTCCCCAGAATAATAAATACATATAATTTCTAAATACAATGCCAGGTAAAAGGTAACATATTTTGTGAGTTATAGTTATAGAAATTACTGTATGTTTTAAAAATTAATTTCAAACAGAAAGAGAACTGCATTCTGCATGCACTACAGATAATCAGAATCTGTTAATGCTTGTACATACATTTATTAGCAAGATTAGATCTGATGTTTAAAAAAACCCCACATATTTATCCTGTAACCGTTTAAAATAAAAAAGAAACTTTTTTTTCCATTGTGATTTTTTTTTTTTTTAAAGGAGTACATTTCAATGGCACTGCTCAACTGTAACTTTATGTGATAGAAGCAAAAGTTACTACAGTTGAACACATCGGATACTTGAAAATATGCTTTGAATTAACTTGCCTTGTCTGTTGCTGGGGGTTTTTCCTTCCTTTTCTTTTCAAAGGCACAGTGCTTCTTGAAGATTTCTAAAATTTCTGGGGAATGTGCTCTAAGGATATTTTATTTTTTTTTAAGCATTCCCAGAAGATTGTTTTAAAGATATTTCCCTCCAGGGTTAGCAGGTGTGAGGATGAAATATCCATGCCTTTCTGCAATATCAGGTTTAGAATTTCTTAAGGGAATGAGACCGCAACCAAGATGGTTAATAGTTTGCTAAACCCTTTAAAGCCTGGAAGTTAACAGGGAAAATGGAGGAGTGTCAGTGTGAGATGAAGCCCACTCAGAATTCAGCTTCTCTTTTCTAATTGTACGCTTTGGAAAAGCTTGGATCACGGCACGTTGGGCAGACTCGATGTTTGGGAAAGGCCGTTCAGTGAAGTAGTCCAACATGTGCTCTTCAGCCACTCTTCCTTCTTTGAGATACGTTTCAATAAAGCCAGTTGAGGTCTGTCCTGCTATCAGGGCGATGGCATTTGATCACTTGGTCACAAGGACAGCAGCGTGCAGTGGGGTTCCACCAGCCACCGGAGGCTGACCTTCTGCCTTATGGCGTGTTGCAAGTGTTATTGCATTATATCTTTTAGTGCATATCGGCAGTTCTCGTACGACTGGATGGACTGTCACACCAACAGGCAGCTGAAAATAGTATTGTTGATTTGTGTTCCTAGTGTAAATGAAATAAAAACATGACAATACATGTTTGACCTAATGTTACCTTGTAAATTAAACTTCTGTCTTCTTTTAACTCTTCTCACTTATTATCAGAAAAATGACTAAAACATTCAAAAAGTACACAACAATATGAATTTGGCTATGTAAGAATGACATGATCTGTTTGTGTACTACATACTGAATTCTTACAGTGATAGGATTACCTGACTGGAACACAGCTGTGTTACGGAAAGCTCACTAAATTAAAGGAAAACTCTGCAAATGATATTTCAGCTTTTGGACAAAGATTTTAAGCAATTATCAGGTTTGTTTCTATACAAAACCAACATCCTGCTTATAATTTTAGAAAGACTGTTTTTCTGAATACTTCGAAATACACTATTCTAAATTCTGCTTGGTTTTCCAGCCAAAAGGAGAGCTATCTAATGATTGTGTTAATCATCCCAGTAAACAAATTCCCTCTTTTTCCACTTCTGGTATCTCGGAGATGGCAGTGTGGCCAGCTGCCACTACATGTGGGCATAGTTTCTGTGATTTGGACACCTGTCAGCAAGAAACTGAAAACCACACGGAACACAAAACAGCTGCTCTGTGTAATGATTTAATATTAACATACAATAAGGAGCTGGGGCATGTTTCTGTCTTTGTATTGCACTACAAAATAAATGATGTAGGTAAATCACTTGTGATATGCTCCAGCATTTGATATGCACTGTCAAGTGTTTAATAAATAAAATGAAGACTACTTTACGAACTCCTTGTTGTATTAGATTTTAAACCTCTTTTACTATCTGGTGTGCTACGGAAGGTAGTTTTCTCTCTAGTCCTGCATACTCAGAACCAACTGCCTATTTTCCAGGACATGCTGTAATGCATGCCCATGTGTGTCAGACTGGAACTGAGCCAATGCCTTATCTATCAGCGTTATGAGCATGACAGGGAGCTGTTCTCTGTGTGTGCGTGTATCTATAGACCAGAATGTTATTGTACAGTATTTCAGATCTACTTGGTTTTTATACCATTCTGTTGCAAGTGTTCTTAAAATAATTAAAACCAGTACTTCTAGTCTGATAGTAAAGCTTTACTAACCATCCTTGCTTACATAAATTTCCTATACAACTGTCATGCATTTTCCAAGTCTTAGGGCTGTGTCCTAGAAGAAGCTGTTCTCACCTGTTTTCATATATCATTGGAAGATGGAAGTTGAAAATATTGAATGATGCTCAGAAATGCAGTGTAACGTGATAATAATTAAAATATAATTTTAATTAAAAATAAGAAGCAGTAATATTATTATCACACAACAGAGTATTCTGGGGGTAGTAGAACATTTCATGTGCCACATTTCTTACATTTTCTATGCAGAGGGCAGTGCTTTGCAAAATCATAGGAAAGAAATTGTATGACTCTCTTGTTCTCAGTGACACTGCACTTCCTTCCCCATCTGCTTGTTTAGCAAATTTTTGGCCATATCTTTGAGGGTTAAGTCAAGGGTAGAGCATGGCAAGCTAATTCACATCTTGTTTTAAGGCTAGCTTCAACAGTTCGACTTTGGGAACATTCCAAAATACATCCATTTGTACAGGTTGCTGCAGATGATTTAGTGGTTAGGGAGGGTCATACTTTATTTTGCTTTCTGTTTAATTTAATTTCTGGTTTTATAATTTATAGTGAAGAAAACTAAGAGGTCTGGTTAAAGCCCTTTTATTTTCTTCTGTGTAAATATTGACTAAAATAATTTTAACAATAAATCTAGTGTTTAGACTTGACAGTGTATTTCTAATCTCTTCAATAAGGGAAGGCCTAATACTGAAGTGAGGGGGTGGGAGAGAGGAAAGCAACAATGCCATATAAACTTGGAAGTAGACCAGTTTTGACCTCGCAGGAATGTAAGGTCCAGTGAACTTGATGGTATCTTTCACTGGTGTCTGTGCCATTGTAGGAAAATTTAGTAGATAATGTATGTTCCAATAGTCCACAAATTTTTTTGTCCAGTTTCTTTGGACTATCTGAGATGGTCCCATAAAATACATCCAACTACGGGTTTCCTGCTTTACTTCATCAAGCACACCATCTAAAAAGCAATTGTTCATGGATTGTTAGTCTTCCTTCCTCTGTTCACCAGCTGGAAGCAAAGTATAGGAACTATTAAACAGTGAATTTATTTATTTTTAGCAAACTGCTTCAGTTCAAAAAAGCTATGCTTTTAAACATCCTTGGGACGTTCATTTCTTTACTGCTGGGATTGGTTTAAAAAATAGAGCATGGGCTATATGTGTTGCTAAAATAATGTGGACAATTTAGGTGACTGTGTTGATAAACTGTGCAGGCTCGTTCATAAAGAGAGTTTCTATTTATCTGGTTTTAGGATTTTTGCTTGTATTCCCAGGTTTGGCTCCTTAGGGAAGGGAAAGTGTTGACTCCTCAGTGATGCCATTTTTCACATTTTGAGGAGGATAATAAATGTGCCCAAAGTGACAGAGCTGACATCTAGAAATCTGGAAGTGTTTTTGAATAAGCTATTAACAGGGTACAGCTAGGTTTTCATTTGAATCTATAATACGTTAGTTTTAGACTGACTCTGTTCTAATTCATTTACGTACAGATTATACCTTCCTAAGCTTAATTACTATTCTTTTCCTAATATGTCCCTGAAGAGCAGCTATTTTACTGCAATTACTGAAAATGAAAAGGAGAATAAAATTCAGTGACAGTATACTAGGCTCCTCAACCGTACGTATTCATTTGGGGGATCTGTTTTTTGCTGTTTTTCTTTTTACTCTGCTGAATGAAAGACAGCTCCCATGTCATTATGAATTTAACAATCAAGCTCTTAAGAGCCATAGAACCAAATTCTTTCCTGTTAATATCTTATTGGCGTAATTAGAGATGGATACTGTTGAATTCAACTAATTTATTTTTTGTTACAGTGGACTTAGGATACTTTTCAAATACTAAACATTAAACAGTGGTTTTGATGTAGATGCAATCATTGGTTGTATCTTCTGTGGTTTTTTTGGAAGCAATCTGGAGTAGAATTATTAGATTAAATTTTTAATGGCGCCTTCATTAAAGCAATTATTTTAAATATCTTCAATTAGTGTAAGTAGCTGCATGGAATGTACATCTGGAATGTAATTAGTAAATTAAATTGGGGCTATACTGCATGACTACAGATTTAATCCAAATATTTATGTGATACTATTGAAGCTCCCAAGGCAAAATCAAAGTGGTAAGATTTGATCTCCTGACCAGAGGTAAGGAGAAAGCTGATGAACTTCCAGCAAAAATGGTCTTAACCGTAAGGTTGGGTCAGTCAGACTTGAGACCCATCAGTAGAACATAGGTGGTCCTTTAGGAGGCAAAAGAAAAGCAGAAAACACCATTTTAAAATTTTTTTTTATACGTGTACATATATAACTTCAAAGAGCTGTAGCAGAGAATCAGTGTTCTGGTCAGGCTCTAGCCTTGCTCTTTTTCTATCCATGACTGACAGGAAGCAGGGTTTCTGAATGAGCTACACCTCTACTGTGAGGGAGGAGAAAGAGAGGTACAAAAAAATCAAACACAACTATGCAAAATGTCCCCTCTCCTTCCAATTCTACAACTTCTTTCTCCTGAGAACAAACTTTAAAATAGCTGGTTTTGAATTTATTTTTTTTCCTTGGTATCAAATAACAGTGTTGTATAATGCCTATCTATCTTAGCCCTGTAAGCAAAAAGGAGCCATAACTGTTTCAGTCTTTGCCTAGCTGGCCGATTAGTAGATTTTTGCCTTCCCTAAGTTTTCGTTCACTTGGTGCAGTGTCCTCAAAGGTACTTGAAGGTGGTGGTGGTGGTTAGAACTGCTAGAATATCCTCTTGCTAAGGTTCCACTTGTGATAGGAAAGTTCTCAGATAGGAGAAATCATTTGATACAATTTACTGTCCAAAATAGTTTTCTAAGAAGGATATTACTTTTATTCAAAAACCTTCTCTTTGGAGTATGAGATGCCCAAGATTAATTTACTGCAAAATTATTAAGTAAACTGCATTAGTCTAGGCAATTTTTGTAATTGCTTAAACTGTAGAAATAGCTGATAAAATACGTTTAGTCAGGCAATTCAGCATTTTTAAAAGACTGTACTTTTTTCTTGTGAGATTTTATTATTAGCCTAGAAACACTGGATAATTTCTTCAGTGTAAAATTAGGAGTCTCATGCCATGAAGCTTAGATTGGTAGGCACCCTGGAACTCAGCTATTGTAGTGATGAGTGGAGTCTTGATGAAAGGTAAAAGGCCAGAGCGTGGTGAGCATGAGCCTGGGGACAGCATTCGCCTCCCAGGTCCAGAGACCAGATTTGTCACCTGTCAGCTAAAGGAGTGGGACCAAAGCCTGGCTTTTTAAGGGATGTGGAAATACCTGCGTGCGTGGGTTGGATGAAAGGAAGAGGGAAGACCTGCTCACCCAGACCAGTAAGACACACTTTTCCCCTCAGGGTTTCCGTTTTGGTGCAGGTTCAGAGGGGAGAGAGAAGACAGTCACAGTTGTGCAAGGATCATATTCCGTGTTCACCTCAAATCAGATCAGATTTGAGACACCGAAGGTAACTTTATAGTTTAGTTTCTCCATATTAGCATATAGCAGGCAATGAAACAGAGCTTTTTGTTTAGGTTTGGGATGATTCCATTCCCTCATTCATGAAAGTTTATTCATGGATTCATGGAATGTTCCCATGGCTAATTTTTTAAAAGACATGTATATTGCTTATGCAGAGGGTCCAAAGTTCAAAGCTGTGAACATTGCAGTTGAGAAGGCCCAGGTGAGTTCAGAATCAGTGGGGAGGAGTTCCTGCAAAGCACGTGGGATGAGAACTCGTCACTCACCAATATCTCGTCCTCATTGCTGTCTCATCGTGTGCTACCTTACAGGCCCACTCACTTCTGAAAATCATCTTAACTGCACTCTGATAATGCTCTCAAGGCAAAATTAATGTCAGAATAGTATGCACTTTGTAGTTTCCCATCCCATCTCACTTTCAATTTTGCCTCACAAAGACAGCCCTATAGCACTACATTTTTAAGGTGTTCAAGAGCTTACTATCCGATAATTTGACGTTATTTAAATGCCAAAGTTATGCTACCCTATCTTATGGTCACCACAACATAGTTGTGGCGTTAATGGCAGAATTTGGGTTGTTGTGTCTTGGTGTCTGTAGGGAGTAAGACTTAAGCTTTGCACTCTGTGGGGTTCAGCCTTTCACTGTGGCTGTAGTATGCTTGGTACAGCTGTGGGGGTGCAGAAGGTCACCTAGGGTAGGCTGCTGCTCCCCAGATTTTGGGATAGTCGAGAGTCACATTTATACACAGTGTGTAAAGAGCAGCTGCGCAGATCATAAAGGAGCCTTTTTTATTAGATGACCATGGAGGTCGCTGAGGGAAATCTTGAGAGAAATTACCCTTTTAGTCAAATAAATTGGCTTTATTTGTGGATCCAGCTCCTATCAAGCTACAATTTTTAAAATACTTGGTGTTTTTATATGTGGGTAGCTTCACCATTGTATTTTAGAGTATCTCAATGGAATATTTAACCAGTAAAAAAGAATTCAGTTTGAAACTATTTACATTTGTATAAAGGCACTTATAATTTGTTGAACTTATGTTGTTGTTTCGTATAACCTGAATGTTGTATGAAACCACTGTTTTCGTATATTAGAAGCTAAGTATAATTTATTGAATTAGACTGCCTTCATCTATGACAGATGAATTCATGTGACGTAAGTACCTTAAAAAGGAAAATAAAAAAGATGAAAACAATTGTATAGTTAATAGGAATAAAAATCAATATATAATAAAGGAAGAGGTATGTAGTATAAAAAGGACAAAGTCAGCACAAATCAAGAAAGATGCCAAAAACCTATGGATAGCTTTAGTATGTGGAATCAGCAGTTCTGTGACAGATAAGTAGCTCAGACTGTGGTCACACAACTCTTATAAGGCATTAAAAAGACACATGTTTGCAAAGGACTGTGTAAATCTATGGTATTTTATTAATAAGTTCTAATATTAGGCAAACAATGAATGGGTCAGCAGAAATTTCTCCTTATTGTGTCAGTGAATTTAACCTTAATTTTCCTTTTAGGAAAATTACATTAGGTTAGCAGTGAATAAGGTTAATGTTATCTATGAGCACAGATGAGGCTTCTGACTTGCATGTGCTGATGAAACCCAGACACACAGCAGAAACATTACTAGCTGCATCTTCCATGGAGGCTAGGCAGGTCTGAACCACCAGAGGTATTGTCACATGAGATCTGACACGAACTCAGAGTAATCAGATCCCAAGGGATACAGCATCTTATCTGTTTGCTCAGGGGAATGTGGCCACCAGGCACCATGCATGAAAACTGAGATAGGAAATAGCAGAATTGCTCCTTTGGTCAAACCTCCTGGTTGAATTTTGACTTTGAGTAAGTTCCCTTGAAGTAAACACTTGCTGCCTTCCCCCCAACCCAGGCCCCCCCCTTTTTTTTTTTTAAGGCGTGTTGTATAGAGAGATCATTTCAGTGGGTAAGCTGGATCTGGTGCTTGGTTTGATGTTTTTGCAGGAAGGGAGGAAAGGAGCTAGAGGTGAAGCTGAACATGGGAGTTAGCTTAACTGGAAAGCTCCCCCTTCCCACAGATAAACGTGTGTTTTAAGTAACAGATTAAGGAACTAAGTGCGGTATTGATGAAACACAAAGGCAGGATGAAGCACTCTGGAGGACAATGAACGCTTCCCAGTCTCAACTCCTCAGTAAATGATGAATCCTCAGCTGTTTTCAACTATGTATCTCGGGTTTGGTTTTTTCTCTGCAGTTTCTAGGGCTTTCAATCCCAATTGACCTGTCAAATAATGCCCAGATGATTCTTTAGTTGCAGCTTTCCCTGCTAAAATAGCCATCACACCAAAACCATACTGATTTGGAAAAGCACATCTAAAAAAACCCAAATAATAAGTTAGGGGGGGAAATACTGAAAAAATCCAAAACTGCTCTAGATCATGAAAGTAACAGATGACTGTATTGTGCAGATAGTCTTCCTAAAACAGCGTCCCTAGACAAATAGATCTAGTATTTCTGGGGATGAAGACGTACAATATGGTGTTCTCAATAAATGAAGGACAGTATAAGAACCTTCCAAAAGTGAAACCATCTTGCATTTATGGTATTAGTAAGCTTAGCCTGATAATAACATTTTTGTCTGTTGATCAATCATCATGTAAGTTGTGAAAAATTCCTTAAGAGGTTTTTTTCATGCCTAAAATGAAAAAGAAAAAAGACTTTCCACCTCTTTACAATGCAGTCTCTCAACTCTGTCATGGAAGTCTATCCATTTGACTAATATTGAATGTGGTTCTATTATGATTAATAAAAATCTGTGAAGAAGTATCCACTATCCAAAAGTATAGGAAAAACCTGTGCGATAGTCTTCTATGTTTAACTACAGAAATAAAAGCTCCTTTTAAAAGATCTGCTTTGATCAGCTTTTAAACTTGGATTAATAATGCCTGTCTTTAAAAACAAATAAAGAAAAGAAATTATAATTATTTTATAGTAAAAATTTCTCCAAAACTAGGCCCATTAAAAAGATCTGTCTAAAATTAATGAACAGGAATTATTTCTGGAATTTGAAAAAAAGAAATCTACATCTTTGTATAATCTATTTGCATTTATCATTATACTTTCCTTTTCTTATTATTTGTTTATTATCTCCTGTTGCATACCTAGACCTAAAAACATACACTTTAAAGTACACCTGAGTAATAGTAGATGTCACACTTCATGTAAACTTCAGATGAAATATAGTTAAAACCTGAAATGTGCTTATACAAATAGAGTGGGAGGAAGAACTGACAAATAAATGGTGTTTGAGAACTTACTCCATTTGGAACTTTATCTTAAATTAATTTCAGGAACACTGCATGCTTCATTCTTTCCATCTCCTCTTTGGGACACATGACTTCTACTTGCATCTTGAGTTACGACGGGGAGGCAGTATCCTAAAGAATTCTAGAAGCGGTCATACTGATGCAGTGAATTTAGGATTATAACCTTGTTCTCTGCTGGTTTGAGGAAAGGGGTATGGCCATTTTAACCTACAAAAAAAGGTGTTCTTTATATATGGATCTTTTTTTCCCCATACCATTTCTGAAATGCAAGAGGAGGTATCGCCAGTTTGAAGAAACTTTCATCACTGTTTCCACATGGCTTTTGGAATGTGATTAGTCCCACTAGCTGTGCTTTTCAGACCTGTGTGCAGCTGTGAGGAAACCACATGTATGTGCTGCGGGGGTGGGAGGGAAGCCATGAAAACAAAGTCCTGTTCCACTCCCAACCCTTGACCAGTCCCTGAAGAACCAAACAGAAAGCCACAGCTGGGGTGGGTTTCTAATGTTGTTTCCAGCAAGGCAAACCAGCAGCTCTATAGCTGTAGTAAGACAGGTATGTAAACTGTAGAGAATGAAAGTAATCTGCAGTGAACAGCAAGTTTGTGACCCTTCAACCACACAGCTTTACATGCTCTTTACATAGTCCATCACTTAGCACACAGGTAGAATTCTATGTAACACACTCACAGCGTCTTTTTCATTACAGTTGCAGCTCAGATTTTATATTGTGAATCCTCATAATGAACAGCGGTGTGTTCATTAATGTGTCCAACAAATACAAGTTAAAGGTGATATACATCTTCTGCCTGGGACTGGGGGTTTTTGCACAGCATTTTCCTTTTAGAGTACTTGCACAATTTGCTTTTCATAGGAACAAGTTCCATTTGTGTCTTTACTGACTAAGGGCCATAAGGAAAAAGAATGCAGATCAAGTGTTTGTATCAAGGTGGTTTTGTGTTTTTTTTTTTGGTTTTTGGGGCTTTTTTTGTCAGTACTCAGCAATTAACAGCAAAGCATTTAAGTGGTTACGAAGCATAGCAGTTTCAGGAACAAGCACATCCTTAAAAATTAAGGACCTGTGGTAAGTCGTCTAGAGAGACATCCTAAAAGCAATCGTGAATAGAAGTCCATAATGAAAGACTTTTAAATGATGGAATTAATTATTGCACTTAAATTGCTTTGTGTGCTCATTTTGCAGGCATGAAATAAAACCTCCCTCCGCAACTGGTGGATTTGTTTTAATTAAAACATGTACAAACCTAGTAGCATTTTGCTTTATTAAGAAGAAAAGAGATTAATACACATATCTGAAAGTATGCTGCGTTTTTGCTGGTTGGTTTAGTTTTTTTAATGGGCTAAAATATTGTTTACAAGCTTTTTCCTACTGTGGTAAAAGCTTTGCAACTGTTACAATTTTTTTACCAAAAGCATTTAAATAGAATTTTCAGCACCCCTTTGACTAGCATAATAGTATTATCTTCTACTGGATTATTGAAGTATAAAGGAAGATTGATATTGGAGTAACTGAAAAAATAATACACAAGCAGTAGAACTTGTTCTAACATTGGATGATAAGAGTCTGCTCTGTCCTGGAATTCTGAATATCATTAAGAAATGCTGAGAATGGAATTTCCAAAGTGCATTTGAAGTAATACAATATTTATGATGATAAAGAATGTACCATTGGCTTCCCACATAATCCCTTGAGGCTCATTGGCTGCATAATTAACACAGATATAAATTAGGTTTCAGTAAAATCAGATGATGATTTAATTTTTTTTTTAGCAAAAAGACAAAGGCTCTATCAAAAGACAAGTGTCAGAAAATTAGTAACATCACTGCCTCTTTTCTAGCTATCTATAAATGGCATACTATGGTGTGTCAAAGAGGCCAAAATGGCAGTGGACTGAAGCAGCTTTTGTGTGGCTGATGGTTAAAAGGAGGAGATTGCTGACTGTGTGATAAAGAGTGATTGCTGTAGTCATTGATGAAGAGGTTTGAATATTGCACTGATTGATTGTTTGCCCCCATGAACATGCAGCATCCCATTAGAAAGCTTAATCATCAAAGTCAAAAGTCACTAACTTATATGGAATCTAACTTTAAAAGCGGACTTACCAGTTAGTTATTTGTGCAGTAAGCTTTGTGTACAGCCTACATATGGGCTTAAAAATTCCTCTTAGGACTGGAATTAGAGGAACCAAACCATCAATAAATCAGGTCATTATGTGTTGCCTTTTCATCTGCGTGACCTGTTATCATGACATCCCATTTAAACATGTTCGTTTGCTGGTACTGGCCAGAAGTGACACTCATAGAGCAGGCACAGTTTTTAGAGGCAAAACTGGGATACTTTGAAATTAAATACAGTTATTAACCATGGGCTATTTTAGCCTTTTGGCTGATTTCCCAATATAGTGACAGTCATCTTCATTTCCTTAGGGAGAGACCCTGTCCTGTTTGAAATCAGTGGGAATTTTGGCACTGCCTTAAGTATAGTCAGGAGCTCTCTTTCAATGCCTGAAGCATAAGTGAACGTAAGGGAATGAAATCTTGAAATGTTTAGCCTAAAATTTAAGAATGATGTTCAGTTGTGAGGTCTGAGTCTACTAAATAGTTTCTCGATGAGAAACTTTGAGATATGTGTCTATTGATTGTCCATATGGAATAATCTCCTTGCAACATAACAGGTATTAAATGAGGTGGTACTTTGTGGCTCATTGAGAAAAAACTCAAATTTTCTGTGGTATTCAAATCAACCATGGCTGCCTAGAAAGTTTAAAGTTGTTTTTACCTGGTGGAGCCTGAGACAGATGCTTTTATAAACTTTTATGAACTTTAATGCTGATAATTGCTGTGTGTGAAATGTGAAAAACGAAAATAACATCTGGCATTTTTATTCTATAAAAAACGATTATTGACTGCCCTGTCCTTGGCATCGTGCAAAGATTTATTAGCATCAGAAATTAATATTGATCAAAACTAAGATGGTGGGTCAATGAATATTAAATTAAGGTATTTTCATCTTCCCAAGGTTAAACTAAGATTTCACTCTGTGAATTCTGTCATCAAGATTTTGCTTCTGGTTTCAGATACGCTGAAAATGTAATTGCAGATGTGGGACTCTAACTAATTCTAGACGTGCTTTCATATGCAAGGCTGTGTTTCAAGCAGTTTTAGGGCAGATGGAAATGATTATCAAAATCATGCAAGCTGTTTTAA
>VYXH01010101.1:47871-79954 GCA_013397275.1 Burhinus bistriatus | reverse complement strand
GAAAAAAGAAAAAAGAAAAAAGTCAGCCCTGTTAGATATTCTTATTCCCATTTCCCCTACCTCTCTACAACCAAACTCATATTTCAGCAGAAGTCCGTAGCATTATTAACTTCATTACAGTAATGCCAATTAAACACATTTTAATACTTCTGGAAATGACTACATATTTCCAGTAAATTTGCATAAGGGTCTCATTTTCCTGCTGGCAAAATAGATGTTCAGCTAGAAAAGATTATTATTAGGCAAGTGCAAAGTGTAGCACAAAAAGCAGCATTGGTTCTTGACTGGCACAAGATAGCCCTAGATTACAAGGTGGGGATACATAAGATAAAATCATTCAGTTTCAGTTTTCCATCAAGCTTATCTTTATGCTATTGGACACAAATCATGAAGATCTAGGGTATCAGTTTTGTGTATCTATGAAAATAACAGTCATTGCAGTTTCTACAGTGATTTGAGGAATTTACAAAATTTCTGGCAAAGTCTAGAAATATAAAGTTTTCAAGTATATTAAGGTATAAGGATTAGGTATTTTTCCTGAAAACTTTACCCACTTTCCCAACAAATCAGGAAAATGTGTCACAGCTTCAAGTAATCAGAGTAGGTCCCTTACTTACACAGAAATTTGGCATCTTGTGGCACTTCTGATACAGTTTACAGTATAGTTCTCTAGGTGACACACCTGTCAATTTGATTTCTCCAGTTAAGGGATGGGAGGAGATCCTTAGAAACATCTGACCTTTCTGATACTTATCTAAATTGAAAACTCAAAATGCTCTGAGATTCACGAGCTGCTCATCCTAATCAATTAATCTTCTGCCAACTTGTTAACTACACGAAACAACCTGTGACCCAGAAGGAGAGCGCCCACAGACACACCACAATGCTCTTAGAATTTGAACAATTCCTCTTCTATTATTTGGTCACATATAGGAGAGAAAACTGGCTGAAATGTTTTTTTGGGTTCTGGAGTCAGGATTCCTGGTTTCCTTCCCTGGGTTGAGGACCATGTGACCTACAACAAACCACAGGCATCACTTTTTCCCCAGTTTTTTGGTTAGGTTTAGATGCTGACCTTGACTGATACTGAAGTGTTTACGTTCTCAAAGATGTTGAAGTTTTTCAGCTCTTGTTGAAACCAGTGAGAGCCCAGGATACTTGTAACTCAAAAATATATATCCTTTCTATCTCACCTGGACTACCCAAAAATAAAGTTATAGAAATTCCTCAATTTTTTTAAATATATATATATATATATATACACACTTAAGCTGTTATGGGATCACAGCCTCATTTGCTTCCTCAGGAAAAATCAGTAGTCTTCCTTCCTTGCCTCACAACATGGTGTGGCTGAGCTGAGTTGTATGCCAGGATTGGTGCACAAATGGAAGACACTAGAGGTCATGCAAGACTTTGTCAATGATTTGCTTGCTTTCCCAAGAGCTAAGGGTCCACGCACAGACCTGCTTCTTCTGGCACCACGTGGTCCTTGCTGTCTGGATCCAGTAAGAAGCTGCTGAAAGCCTCTCTGCAAAGTGAGGAAGCTGGTTTTATGCTGACACTGGATTAGTCTGAGATGAACCGCTGAGCACAGCGCAGCAGAGGATCAAGCTCTTACGTCTGCAACTGTAGATTAAGCCTGGTAGGATAGAGCAAACCAGGGAAAGGAAAGGGACGTGCAGCAGAAAAGGTGTGGCTAGAGCCCTGTGCCTTCTGCAGGATTCTGCCTCCCCTGAAGCCAAATGCCAGGGTAGGTGACACTGCAGATGCTGCCCAGATGAGGAAATTGGCTGGATGAAAGTATTCCTTGTGTGCAGGTACAGCAGTAAAACTAGCACAATAAGGCATTTTTTAAAAAATCACAACTTGTAACTCAGGAAAAAAAACATCTAGTGGGTGATCCCATCCAAACTTTATTGGTGGTGTAACTTTATACACGGTACATATGGAAAGGTGCCGTTGCTACATTGGCTGGCCTGACAGAATCTTTTCCCAACTCCTGAACAGGAATGCAACTATGAATTTTTAGGCTGAATGGCTGCTTAGAGACTGAATGACAACAGTTGCTGAGTCCCTTTTGCCATTCTTTTTGATCTTAGATACTCCCACAACTCAGTTTATCTACCTGTGAGTAATGCAATCATTCCAAACCCACGCTGGCAAATCCTTACTATCCTATCTGTAGCTTAGAGAGGGCCCTGATCCACAAGGTCAACACATAGATTTATAGGATTATGGCAATCTAGTCTGATCTGCTTTATAAATTAAGTTCCTATAAGAAAAATATATTTTCTCTTTAGAGGAAGAGTGTCCATTGAATTCATGACTCTATAGGTCTGAATTTACGTATTTCAGCTCAAGGATCCTTCATGCACCACACTGTCTATGTATGTGTGTCTGAAAACACAAGCACGTGAAAAAAAACAGAGCCCTGTTGTAATGCTGTATAATGCTGGCATGCGAAGGACCCTTGAAAAAAGAATGGAACCAGAGAGAAAATGAAAAGGCAACACATCTGTGTTTTGATGTCACACTAATAGCTATATTAAGGTGAAACTCCATTATTCTGACAAGAGTTAGGGTTCTGCAACCATGTAGAACGCTATCTCCTGATGGCACTCCTCTTCTTTCAGTGTTGTAACACCAGAGTTGCAGTCATAAACGATTTCCCATGCTTACTTTCCCATTTCTTTGACTTGTTTCAAATCTTTGATTCTTTCCCCTCCTCCCCTTTTTCTTCAGCTCCTCCAATTTACCTTCAGAGATACAAAGAAACAAACAAAATAAACAACTATCTGTGGGCATTGTGTGAATGTTTTCATTTTTGGCTCCCATCTGTTGTGCACAGCTAGAACAGAAGCAGTTGCCATATTTGCTCACAAGTGTGTGGAAAACTGATGCATGCATTCCAGCATATGCAGAGGTTGGAGTGAATATCATAACAGAAGGCCAAGGGATTTAAATAGCGACTGGCAGCTTAAGGCATATTCGTGACTAGTATCTAAACATACATAATCAGAAATTAAAAACTGGTCCCTCAAAAGAAGGTGAGGTCTTCTAAAACAAAGGCATCCAGATTCCTGATCAGGTCCAAGATTCCAAGGTTCCTGGTCCACTAGCCAATCAAAATGTGGTCAACACTTGGCATTCCCCAGAAATTAGCATATGGTCTGGTGTTTTGGGTTTTTGGGGGAGGGATAAAGGAGTTTGTTGGGGATTTTTTTTTTTTAAATGTTTTTGGTTGGGTTCTGACCCCCAAAAAAGAACCCCTTAACTATAGATGCCCTGTAAGCATCATGAGGCTGGTTCTGTTTTCATTGGTCTCTCATTCCCAGATCCTCCTAAATCAAAAAGCAGGAAGAACTGGTGTCTATGTTTTCTTTTTCAGAGGGTGTTAACTCTGACAATATCCTTGGCTGGTTTGCTTTCTTGCACATCCAGGTGTTTCTCTCTCATCCTCCCTTAAGGGATATATTAGTATTAGATAATGATTTTAAACTATTTCCCCTTCAAGGACCTGATGTAAATATGAGCATCCCCTAGGCGGATCCTTCTATCATTACAGAGATCTGTGAAAATTTAGAGTTGAAGTTTTTCCAGGGACAGTATCAACTCTTATGTCCAATCTCATCAACTGACTTCAATGAACACAGGGAGGAACACTACCTTTCGGTCCATGTTCTCCAATAAGAGAGAGCCGCCACTGGCTAAATACATTCAGGGAGGATTTCATTCTCTTTTCCAGCTGGAGATCTTGGCCACTTCTAGAGGTATGATACTAGTTTTGATGGTGTTGTGGTTTAACCTAGCAGGCAGCTAAACACCACACAATTGTTGGCTCACTCTCCCCACCGTGGGATGGGAGAGAGAATTGGAAAAAAGGTAAAACTTGTGGTGTCCTGGTTTCAGCTGGGATAGAGTTAATTTTCTCTCTAGTGACTGCTACGTTTCAGATTTGGTATGAAAGTAATGTTGATAATGCATATTGTTTTAGTTGTTGCTAGGTGATGTTTATAGTATTCAAGCTTCCTATAGGTGCTGAGAATGAGCATAGACAGAACAATGGAAGAGCCAATGGAATATTCCATACCATAGATGTCATGCTCAGTATATAAATGGGGTTGGCCAGGAAGGGGGAATCCACAATCACTGCGCAGGTCAGGCTGGGCAAGCAATTCACCAGGCAGTCAAAGTGACTTTGGTCTTATATATTCTATTATTATTATTACTACTACTTTCTTTTTCCATTATTGTTCTATTAAATTGTCTTTATCTCAACCCAAGAGGTTTTTTTTCCTTTTCCCTCCTCTCCTCCCTCTTCTCCCTACCCTTCTGGGGAGAGAAGGGGGATAAGTGAGCAGCTGCGTGGTCCTAGTTGCTGGCTGGGGTTAAACCAGAACCCGTGGGTTGAGATAAAGACAGTTGAATAGGACAGAAAAGGAAGGGGAAATAATAATAATGATAAAAAAATATACAAAACAAGTGATGCACAGTGCAATTGCTCACCACCCGATGACAGGTGCCCAGCCAGTCCCCGAGCAGCGGTCGCCACCTCCTGTCCAACTCCCCCAGATTTGTATGCTGAGCATGATGTCGTATGGTATGGAATATCCCTTTGGCCAGGTTGGGTCAGCTGTCCTGACTGTGTCCCCTCCCAGCTTCTTGTGTAGCCCCAGCCTCCTCGCTGGCAGGGCGACGTGAGAAGCAGAAAAGGCCTTGACTTAGTGTAAGTACTGCTCAGCAACAACTAAAACATCAGTGTGTTATCAACATTGTTCTCAACCTAAATTCAGAACACAGCACCATACCAGCTACTAAGAAGAAAATTAACTCTATCCCAGCTGAAACCAGGACAGATGGGAGTACTTTAGACCTGATCTAACATATATGTTTTAGAAAATATGCCTGCCTCATCTTAAGTTTCTTCATTTATCTTTCCTGTTTTTATCCTAATGGTAGTATTCCAAAGAATTCCCTACGTAGAGTTTAATGCCATATATGCAGCCAGTTGTCCTGTATTATTTAACTTAGTGATGTGTTTAAGGCTCAGTTCTGAAGTACTAATCTGGATACAAATCTCTGTTTGTGCCTGATTTTTTACTGAGGTTTTATTTCCTTTTTGTGTAACTTTATGATTACACTAGCTTCATAATTAGTACCAGTTATAATTGCTTAAAAATTCTGTGTTCCTCAATTTTCTGATGAATTTGCAGAAAATCCACCATTCATAGCAATTGTAAAAGCCACATATTAGTGTTGTCACAGGGGAATAAAGCCAGAGCTTCTCAGAGAAGAATCATGTCCAGAGCTTATGTACCAGTCTACCCAAAACACAGCTGCATTGTATAAACAGCAATCCATTCACACCCCTGGGAAAATCAGATCGCAAATAAAACTGTCACAACAGACCAAAATCTACATCTGAATGACATACATCCCAGTGAAACAAACAATAACAATCATCATCACCATTATTATTAATAGGCATTGCCTGGCAAATTCTTTGCAAACTGAGTCAAACATTTCTCTATTAGCCCACTCCTTCTGCAAATGGTCCTGACGAAATCCCCCTGACAATCCTAATGTGCATAAGACATTGATGGAAGATACTGAGTGATGATACTGAGTTATGAGCCTCTGCAAGCTGAACCAGCTGTCTGGAAAATGTATCTTGGGGACAGTAACAATTTGAAACGTTCTGCGAGACCCTTCATCATAAATTGCCTGCCTGCAGGATCATTCCACATGTCATACAAGGACATAAAAGGAGAGTACAGGGATGAGCAACAGAATGGCCGGTAGCTGAACCAAGGAGGGAATAGCAAAATGTTTTCTCTGACCACAGGGATCAGTGATGACAAAAAGGCAAGCTAGCTCTTTGTGGCCCAAATTCTTTTCTGATCAAGGGTAATGGAGGTGAACACTTTTACTTTGGTACAATAGACTTTTTCTTCATGTGGGTATAGAAAATTGTAAACTTCAGTTGGGATCACTTAGGGTAAAAACAGGGCAGATCCATGTATTAAATTCGAACCAAGTACAAACCAGGAACACAGAGAGGGCAAAAGCCATAGCAAACCACCATGTTTGGTGTCAAGCATGGTTAGTGGCCTGGGTTTGGCCTGGATCGGGAAGCAGGAGAAACCAAGGAATTTCCAGTTTGAAGATTGAGATGGAAACAGGGTCAAAAAGCAAGAAGCATGGAAATCCCTGGAAAAGTGAGGGAAAGAAGTTTGAAGGGCTGGAGCAAGGCCAGTGCCTGGTCTCAGAAGCACAAAGCTGTGCAGGGATTTGGTGATAAGGACCAGGAATAAAGTTGAGCGGGAAAGGGGGAACACCATGAACTGGCACAGGGCAGGCATGAATATGACTATGCTATGAAAATTGGGCAAGGGTGAAGCACTCAAGAGAGGGAATAAGGGCTAGAAAGTAGCAAATAAGATCTGTGTCACAGACTGTACAGCAAAAGACATCGTGTGGGATTGCCCTCCCTACCGCTCAGACTCAGAGGCCAGCCCTGCTACTGGACTAACTGGGGGCACAGCCTCCCAGAAGACTGATTACAGTCAAACCATTCGTGAACGCTTGATTACCAAGGCAGAGCTGTATGAAAATGAAGGCAATCAAATCCTGACTTTCCAAACTATTAAGCCCAGTAATACCATGGTGACACTCCATCATGCAAATAAAAAACAAAGGTTTGGATAATCAGCGTTCAGACCATCTGTAATTTGATAAGATTGTGACTAGGAATGCCTTCACTTCAAAAAGGCGTGGGTGCTCTGTTCATGCAAGCATGCAAACCTCAGATTTTTGTCCCAAAATCTTGGGAATACAAAATGCAAATAATAATCCTACAAAACCAGAAAAGGCTTCTTAATGTTTTTAAATCTTTCCTGTTTCTACCTAAGCTGTGAAAGTTGCAGATACTTTGTTTTGTCCTAATACTGCGTTAGAATCCAGACAGGCAACTACAGGAACAGAGACTTTAAAAAGTAAAAAATAAATTCACATTAAATAAACATGTCAATAAAATGCCTGAGTCCACATTTAAATTCTCTGGAAGTCAGCAAGTGCTTCAGTCTGGGTCCCTAGCTTACTCACATCTCTACATTTCAGAGGAATTGCATGGCACTAGTCTGACTTGAGGAACTCTAATTGCAATGAGTCTAGTACACAATGTGTTTTGGGTGTTTTGAACATTACCTTTTAACATTTAAAATACTACTATAAACATATTTCTAGGCAGAAGAGAGGAGGCTCTGTACACTGATTCCCGAACACTAAAAACAGCATTGTAAAAGAGTCTAAAACCACTCTGGTGTGGCATGAAATCCGAACTTCTATTTGTGGCCAGAGAAACACAGCCTTCTCTCTGCTATCTCTTCTGTCAGCACCTTGCAGCATGATTGTTTTTGTCATTGAACCATGTGAAAACTCAGAATCAAGGGAATCTGAGGGGTCAAACAGTCATCTGAATTTATACTTTGTAGTTGTGTGTTAATTTCAAGTAACGTTTAAGAGGCTTTACTTTTAAAACAAATGCTTCAGCAGCCTCTTGTAATGACTTCCCAAAGCTTGGTCTATACGTGCTCATCTTAACTATTGTGGTGAAAAGCACTGCAGAGAAAGTGCACAGATATTCAGCTGTAAGAGGGGAATGGTCTCAGTCACTGCTCATGACACACTACTTAACTCCTAAATGGTGATTTTAATTTTTTAATTCCACCCTTCTTGACAAAAGAAGGAAATCAGGTCCATCAGTACATTTTCTCCTATAATCTGTTTCTTTTGAAGGAGAAAGGGAAATAGGGTCTTCAGCCAAGGAAAGAGCATGCTTGCAGGATTTTTTTTTTTTTTATTTCCCTGAAGTGTCCTTTTCTTGTGAAAATTCTTATTAAGAACAAAAACCCAACGGTTTTGTAAAAAAGTTATGAATGGCAAATATCCCTCCTCTCCCATTTTTCACATGTAAGTACCTCCATGGCTTTTCAGGCAGTAAAAGTCTTCCCTTACAAGCTGCATTCACCACCTGGCTCTTCTGCACTTTGACAAGGACGTCAGTGATGGCTTATAACATGCCTGCAAGACGAAGGACTGGTAGTTGGAAGGTGAGTCTCACAGAGGGTGTTAGGAGCACAGAGCGCATTGGCAACATGAACAGCCTGAGCATCTCCAAAGAGACATGGAGGTAGAATTCTGAATTTAAACGTTTGGGTTTCAGACGAAGCTTTTTAGCTGAAATTTTTTTGAGGTTGAAAGGATTTTTTACTTTCCAAGAGGAGAAAAACTCCTACTTTTTTCTGACAAGATCTCATAATTACCTTTTGCTTGTTCAGGGAAAACTGAAACACAGGCAAGCGTAATGCTGTGCCTGCTGGCACATCCTGATTCACTGTCAGGGTAGAAAGAGAGCTTGTGAGCCTGGCTGCCAGTGAAGTACTGCAATAAAAGCCCTAGTGCAAGTAAAGTCTGAACACCATAAGGTGATTTATGGGGGTGTAACTTATTTCTCCTGCTGAACTGGAATAAGATATACTGACATAAGCACTTTTGCATTGGTAATAACTGTATTCACTCTATGGTTGTTTGCCGGTTTAATTATATCAGCACAGTTAAAAAGCAAAACTTCCTAGTGTTGACAAGACCTAATCCACACATGTAAGGTAGGCATGTTTTCAACAGCAGCTGGGGGGGGACAGGGATGGGGAGTAATTTATTTTGCTGAAAAACCCAGTAATTTATTGGTATAGTCTACTCACTCACTCTCCTCCGTTTCCCCCTAGACAATAAGTCCAAGCAAGGTTGCACCAAATTTTTACTGATAATACTGAAGTTAAATCTACCATTACAAAATTCACCTAGGATTTGGGCGCAGTTTTGAGGGAAGTAAATGATAATAATTAGTGCCTGCTGTTGAAATGTGATTAAAATCCCATTCTATTTGTTCTTTTGTTTCATAACATGACTGTCACTCTAAAATTGAGACAGTTTGGCACCTATTTATACACCCACGTAAAATTAATTTTGCAGGTAGTATGATGACAATGGAGGTGTACAGTGCCACAAGATGCTGGCCACCTGTACACAAGAAGACACAACAAGTTGGATCATCTTCAAAGCATGGACATTGTTTCTGTTAACAAGACTCTTTTACCAAGATACAATTCCCCATGTTCCAGGGGACTCATGTGAATCTTAATGATATCTAATACATCACAGCTTGTTATTGCACTTGAGAATGGGGGGTTTCCAGGATGCTTTGAAAACCCATGAATACTATGCTTCCATCAATGGCAGGAGAACATGTCACAAGACAGCTTGGATTTGTACAGCAGATGGGTCTGAACAGGCTGAAATTCTGTAGGTTAGCAAGGCTCAAGAAGACTGCAGTGTACAATGACTGTTTTGGGTCATAACCCATCTTTGTACGTTGTCCTGATTTATTTTTATCCTGACATAAACAGATCACAAACCTTCTAGTGAATCACTCTGACTTAGGCTGAAGGCTTTCTACAGCCTCTGGTCTGTAGGATGTCATGTTTGATAAAACCACCCAGGGCTGGTTTTGGGGGGGTTGTTTGGTTTAGCTTTTTGGTTTTGTTTTGTTTTGTTTTGACCTTCTTCAATAGATTTGGTATAATATCCACAAGCCTAATAAGATGGAAACATTTCCTTTTTGGTATTACACATACCATATACCATAGCTTTTCCTCGCTTTATCTTTAACCATGTATGTACTGATGGGCACAAAGCTAGAAAGTTCCAGGCAAGATGAATTATTTCAGAGTTATTAAAAGGGGTCCAAAGCAGAAAGGACATATGTAGTTTCCTGAGCAGTGCAGGGCTCGGCAACGCAGACTCATTCCTCATAATGTATACGCTTTCACGTTTACCAAGCTTTTCATAAGGCAAAGTCTCTTTCATTTGTATCAGGATAACATCGAACCATTAGGATCTGATATCATGACATACAGAGGAGACATGGATTTGCAGTGGAACTTCAGAATAGCTGGCAAAGTGTGAGTGCTGAATGACAACCACTGTGTGGAGGTACAGCACTGTTGGCAACATTATGCTTTAGAGGCAACAGTAATTCAAAATGCACAGTGTCTGCTCTTGTGGAACCTAATAGTCCCATGGCACTACTATATAGCCATGGTGCCTTGGCCAACATCTCCCTTGCCAATAAAACAGCTTTTATATATCCCCAGCTGTGTATGAACCACTGTAGAGTACATCAGAGCACTTGCTTTTGCCTGCACGGTCCCTGCACGATTCTGCTTTCTCCTACCCTGCTTCAATACAAAAGCAGTCTCAGGGAAGCTGATAGACATACATTAGAGAAAATCCTGGTGTAAGCTGCAATAAGGTGAACCCTCCTTCAATCCTTTTCTGGGATGGAACCTGCTGATTTGAAAAGGGCTTTAGGGAATCCTTTCTGCAAGAAGGATGTGGTGTACAAAACCCAATCTATTTCTCTCTATAATTTAACCTATTGAATTTTCTACTTTCAAATGCCAAGGACGTTCTTCATGGAACACATACCCCTTTATAACAACTTAAATATAGTGAAAAATTTGTAAGACTTAAGAAAGCCCTAACAGTTTAGGTTCAAAACCTCAGGTGCTGCATGAAGGATAAAACAGCTTTTGAGGTGCTTGTTAGCTCCTGTAGATGAAAAAACAGTGCTACAAGTTTCAAGCTTCTCCTTTTACCAGCCTTTGTTGCCCTCAAGTAAGATTTCTCAGCTAGATTTCCAATCCAGAATTCTACACAGTGCTATACTCATTTGGCACATTTACAGCAGTGCTTGAAATACAACCAGGCTGGTTAAGACCAGCACAAACCAATTGCTTGATTTACCTGGCTTAACTGCCTTTGGACATTTGGCAGGACAAGTACAAACATGGTGGACAGCAAGGGGGAAAACAAAGCATCTGTTTAAATCAAGAAAGAGCCTTCCAGCTGAGTGCTGCAGTAAAACCAAATAATTTATATTTCTAATGGCTCCCAGAGCCCTTCTCTCCTTTTGGTGGGTTGTATTTACTGGCGTCTGTTATGTACTTCAGGTTCAAAAACATTCCGCAAAGGCTTGTCTTACCTGATAAATCTCCTTGAGAGAAGCCAAATATCTTTCACCGAGTAATTTAAAATACATTATCAGGGTTATTCACCGCTAACGCAGGACTGTGAGCTTGGTTTAGGGTTATTTTCCTGCATTCTCTGCAGTGATCAGTTTTTTGTGTAGCTTGGACGCAGACTTTCCTCCACGTAATTTTCTTTAGGGAATACCAAGCATCTAGTTCATATCGGCACTCACTTTTTAAGAGAAGTCTGTCATATTGCAGATGTGAGCCACCTGAATTGGAAAAATACTTGGGTGCTGTTGTCAAGAACACTGGTTTTTTTCAGTCTGGTTATTGCATCACAGAGGTGTAAATCTTAGATAATGCTCGGAAAACCCTTTCCAGATGGAGTTGTAAACAAATGAAACTCCTAAATTTGAGGCTTACCAACAGCCAGTCTTCACCCAGCTTCCTGGAACACATTCACTCATTGTCATTGCAGACAGTCTACCTATCAAGTGATCAATAATAAATATCACCGCTATCATTCCTGGTTCTATCACTGTGATCAATGTCCCACTCTGCTGTACATTGTCTAAAGGATGACACCAGCAGTGCCCCTATTGTCAGGCAAATGTTGATCTACTCTCCCAGCTAAATCCCCCCAGGAGTCACACTGCTGGCCCAGCAGTCCGCTCAGCAAGCCTGTGCACTGAAGTTTGCTGGAGGCAGAGAGCCTGGAGAAATCCGGCATCATGCCTGTGTACTTAGGCAACCCTAGGCAGGCAGGACACAAGCTGATCTAAGTGAGGTCTAACCCCATCCAGTAGATTTATTTATTTATTTTTAGAAATCCTAGGAACCACATTAAAGAGCTGTAAGAGGAATGGGAAACCCTGAGGCAGCTGACCCTCAGTATATTTAATGCCAGCTCTCATGCTCCCTCTTTGATGTATCCAAAGTGCTTGCCACCAGCGTCAGTGGACGAGACTAGAGGAGGATTTTGCATACATGCAAGAAATTATTTGTTAAATCTACAGTACTTGCCCTGTTACTATCAAAGAACTTCTCAGATGATTCAATTTGGACATCTGAATGATATGCTTGCTTTTTAAAAAAAAAAAGCTAAGTAGTTTTTTCAGTAGTATGAATGCACCTGGGTGGGACAATCCATGTGATAAAGTGTTTAATCACAGAGGCCAGGCATTCACAGTTGGATTTCAATTAGTGTATGTTATTTATACCTTTTAATTCCTTGCCTACAGCCATATGCACTGTAATAAAAGAAGGTGCACATGAAAAGGGATACAGATGAGAAAAAGGTAGTTATTAACTATGGGATTATTCATTGCATAGTGTGTTATAATAGTCTCCATTAACTCAAGGTCACTCCTCTCTCCTCAACCAGTCCATTTCCCTTCATTTCTGTAAGTAACTGACAACTCATTAACACCTCATTTGTAAACATTGACAACCATATGGTGTTAAGACTCCGCTCTTCCCCAGACAGATGTGTCTTGTGGCTGTTGTTACATGAAGTTGGCACTTCACAGAGGCCCTGGTTGGTGATGGTGGAAATATGCTTTTTCCACTCCCCCCTCCAGACACTGGGTGAGCCACCCGTGGTGGAGGTTTTTTGGCCAAAGATGGATCAGGCAAGAAAGAGAAACAGGAGTTCCTGGGAACCCTGGAGTGTTCAGTTTTCACCTGATTTCAGGTTATCACAGCTTGGATCCCTATGCTTGTTCTGCTCCTGATCATCACCGATCAACCAATGTTTCCTGGCTTCAAAGAGGATTTGAATAGTTGCAGGATAGGGTAACATTGATCCTTAGAGGCCAGAAGAGAATTATCCTGTGGGTCCATATTCTCTGTTCCACTCAGATCCCGATGTGCTCACTCAGACACGGAACTGTCTTCACATTAGTTTTGGAGAAATTAAGTTAATCTCTGCTCGAAGTGGTGATAAAACGCTGGGGCTACAATTTTAATGAAGGGACCCCTGAAATTTACTCAGACAAAGAACCTCTACAAGTTATTAGGGAATTTTATTTCAGGAAGTCTAAAATAAGATCTTTGTAATTCAGGGGTCTGAATGTCAAGTCAAAAAAAAAAAAAACCACAAAAGAAAAAAATAATTAGAAATTAAGCCAACAGAAAAGGCAGAAAATTCAAAACTGATATCATGCTAAGATGCTTTATTATTTTCTTTCTGGATTTTGAGCTGTGCGGAAAGGGATCAAATCCCTAAGCTTCCACTCACAACTATAAAGGTTAAGAAATAATTTTTCTTTCCTTTTTTAAACAACAAATGAGAATCTAGCATAGTCTATTGTCTTCTGGGGCTGAGAGAAGAGTAAATAGTTCAATATACATTTGTAGCAGTGGAATACATTTCAGAAAGAGTTCAGTCTTTGGACAGAGACTTGTCAGCAAACAGGTTGACCAGGTAACATTAAAAATTAAAAGATGCAGATTATGGTGGGGTTCAGCCCACCTGCTTTAAGATCTGGCTTTCAGCTGGAATAGATATTTATTAGCAATACAATACGTATGTACAAAGTAGCGTGTGTTAAAAGGATGAAACAACAATAATAAGCACATAATCACAGTTTTGAAAGCAGTAAATAAGATACTGTTCTCAAGCTCATCCTTTCTTGACGTAACACAACAAGAGAAGTAACGGGTATGCTCAGGTCAAGAGACTGTCCAGAGAAACACAGCATCTTAAACAGATTTCCTAGTAAATCCAATGATTTTTCAACTAAACCCATGTCTACGTAACAGGGAAGATTTCCACTCACCACAGCTTAGAACCCCAAGGAAGATTTAGGCTTATGCGTGTAAGGCAATTACAAGGTAGTAAAGTGTCCTTAAGGCTTTCTGTGTTGAACTGAGGGTAAGCATATACTTTGGTAAACCTTCTGGTCAAATTGATTTTGGAAAAAAGTAACAAAAGCAAACACCTTTCTTCGCCTCAAGCAGCAAAAGAACTTGTACACCCTTATCCGTCCTCAGAGCTGGGAATTTTTCATAACAAAACCCCATCAAAGCTACTGTGGTTTGAAACCCAGAAGGAAAATCTCTGTGGAAACTGCGTATTGTCCCTATCTTGAATTTTACAAGGAAAAATACCAATCTAGTTTCATGGGGTATTTAGCTTTCAAATGAGATCAACGACTTATTTACATTGAGGCTCCTATTGGAAGCCAGTATACTGTGAAAAGTCTTTAGGATTGGTCTCATAGTTACAACGTTTGATATTCTGTTTGACAGACCTTTCCCCAGGAATTGCGATATTTATATACCAGGAAAATAACATATTCTGAAACTCTTGGACAAGGAAGCCATGGCACAACCCCCAAAGGTTTATTACTGTCTTTTGTCTGTCCTGCAAAACATGATTGAGTATTCTTGAGGAAACATGGGCTTGAATCATCTCTCTCTCTCTGGTGGCCCCTGAGTAGCTATTTTACTAGTGGTAAAATTGCATTCATTCACGCCTTAGAGTGAAATGTTCCTTGACCTTGAACTGGGTTTGCGCATCCCAGGGAGTAAGATAGTGATCCACAGTGTAAATACAACTTAGGATTTGTAATTCAAGTCCACTCCCACGTGGAAGCAGAAGCATATATTCCTGTCTGAAAATTTTCTGAACTGACACACTCTGAAGTTTCAGGTTCTGATTCTCCTCTGCTTAACACCACCAGTGCAAATTAATACAAAAGGGCTATTGCCAAATCAACATGATAACATTTTAAATTCTGCTTTGTGGATTGATAAATGGTGAGAAATAAAATTGTGAAGAATTAAAGCCTGATTCTGTGCAGAGAAATGGGCAAGTTTTTATTGACTTCTAAGCTGAGCATGCATATATATACACATATATGCAATTACTATTTTTTTGCAATTATGATATGCAAACATATTTCATTGACTCAGGCATGTTTTCCTTCCCCAGCCCACCACAAAAAACATGTAGTGAGAAACCCTTGTGAGCTTTTGGAGACTTCAGATAATGACAATTTAAAGAACTGACATTTGCCTGCATTTTTAATAAGATTAGTGATACCTCACAGATAATCGTCTATTTCTAACAGCTATTGCAATATAAATCTATTTTTCATTAAAACAGTCAATTTAAGCTTAGAAAATTCAGCTTTTGTTTGTCTAATAATCAAATGGTCTTCTTGATGCCTGTCTTCAAACTCATAAAGTTAGCAATTATGTTCTTTCCCCTTTAATACAATACGTATTTATTTTGGCATGACACCTCATTGAGGTGTCTTTAGCTAAAACAGTAAGAGTGAACCACAAGAAGGATGCAGTCTTTTTTTCTATTTTCTGTGCGCACTTTGTCCCCAGGTAATGAAAGTGAGAAACCAAGATTCGACATAAAGGATATCCCTAAAGTTCATAGAGTAATAGGACCATCTTCATTCAAGAGAGGAGCCTGGGGCTTTGAATCCCCCTGCAGCAAGAATCATCAGCAGGGAAGTCCCTTGCTCTTTTCGCTTTCCAAAGAAACTCATCCCAACTCTCATGGCAAAAGCAGTTCTACTAGGAGTCCCTTCAGTTGCCAGCTCTTGGGAAGGTAGCACTGACAATATTCAATTTGTAACTACAATGGGACTCCAGTCTAGTTTTGTTCACTACATGAACAAGTGGGTGCTGTTATTTCCCCTTACTTTTCATGCAGCGCACCCTATACACAGTCACAGTTTCAGCCCCCAGTATGCCTCTGTTTTACAGAATCCACCCACCTTCTTCTCAGGTTCATGTCATGGTCCTTGATGGAAAATTCTACACAGGATTTGTAGCACTTACAACCTGTAGGAAAAGATCAAGTTTTGGCTCTTGATAAAGGATGTTCCCTTTATTTAGGATCAACTCAGTTCTTTTGGTCTCATGATTTATCCTATGTTAGGGCATCAGAATAGACTACTATGAAAATGTAAGGTCAAGAACTTTCTAACCAGGTTCTAGATATCTTCCTGAGAAAATGCGTCATGGACATTCATTCCTAATATACCTGGTTGTGCTCTGATTGAGGTTGCTGTTGACCACAGGCCTTGAAAACCCAAGTCAACAGATGCTTCTCCAAATTAAATCTACAAGGCTTTGGAGATTCTCCAAACTGAGTCTCTACCAACAGCCTATTTTAGCAAACCAGCTACCAGCACATAAATCCCGTATTTGTTTCTAGAATCGAAGCCAAAACAGACACTTGAAGGAGCTTAAGGCTTCTTAGAATAACTTTTACAATGGACTTGGCAATAGCAAACAAGTGTTGTTTTGAGAAGAACAAGCAGTAAAGCAGTATTCTTGGCTGGCACGCGCCTTAGTCTACATACCCAACAACCGCAATGATGAATAAGGGGAAGAGGGTGACAAAGGTTTGGGCATAAGAGTCTGTCTGTTCCTTGTTTTCTTTTTGCTTGTCTTCAGGAATCTGATTGCAAAAGGACTGGAATAAACACTTGCCCATCAGGAAAATAGGAAAGGATAGTATAACCCAAAGGAACTCACAGTTGCCTACGGAGCTATTGTTGTTGCAGGTATAAAATATAATGGTATTTTCATTATGAGAAGAAAATCTAGAGTAATATCAAGCTGTTTGCAAAGCATTATGTCAGTTTACTTTTTAGTTTAGAAGAATGGCCAACATCATTCATTATTACGAATGCAGTGCACGAGATTCATGCCGATTTTTTCCACACTCTTAAGTGGCAGTAGCATGTCATTTTTGATGGACTTTGCCTTTAATAAATGTAGAATAAAACACCTCAGTGACAGACAGAGAAAAAAGCCATCTTAAGCTTTTGTAGGCTCAGGTGTTCTACTACTTCCTTATTTCAGAGAGCACATCCTTTATCAGGGTACACACCACGACCAGCACATCTGGTAGTAGGAATCCTAGAACAGTGTTTTGCGTCAGCTTGGCTGTACGGGTCAGCAATTTCCCTGAACTGGCTATTTCTGTTTAGGACAGATCAGACAAGTATGGTGACATGCTAAAACCACTCTGCCAAAGAGCAGTGATGGTTTTAATAGATTTCCCCGTCTCTGGTTTTCAAGAGCACACAGGTACAGGAGATTTTAATTCTGACTTCTCTGTATCACACTCTCAGGGTTTTACTCTGAGATGGCTTCTGAGAAGAAGTATACAACACGCAGAAGTGTTTCCCAAGGATACTAGGTCTCCCATTCTCTGATCATTGCATTTCACCTCCCTATTATTATTATGCCAATTTTCCAACATATTTATGGGCTATGCTTTTGCCAGAGGGAAGGAAGACCTAAACCCATTCTTACTTAAAATCTATATTCCTATCATGGTATCATGTTAAACTTAACCCTCTGATCTTCAGACTCTCTTTTTCCCCCGATGAAGTCCCTGATTTTTACATATTTAAAGCTTATGAGAACTGTCTGAGGCAAGGAAAAATAACATTTCTTCAACCTGTTTCTCTTACATGTACAGAGCCTCCTCCCCTTACACCCCCCCCCCCCAAAAAAAAAAAAACCCACACCCATATTTCTCATTATTAAAAAATAAGCTCATTACCAACCATGCCAGCCTGACTAAGGAAACACTCAAGGTAAGGGGGTGCCACATGCACCGTATGGTACATGTCTTGTTGCAGCAGTTTCCAAGCATACAGTACAGATTGTACAATCATCTTTATAGACCTCAGCCAGAAGACCGCATTTCTTTTTATTTAACAGCAAATGCAATTGCCTCCTAGAAGAAACTGCTTCCTTGGCTTTAGAAGCTAAAAACATTCCTGAAATCATTATGAGGTGAGATGAAAACAGGATTAAAGGAAAATAAGTGGCACATACTGCCAGGAGCAATTTCCAATAAAATTTGTACCAAGTGCCCTGGGAGGGAGGAGATGGTTGGGGACAGAAGTCATGTTCTCCCTTTTTAAAGTCTGCCTTACACGTTGATTTAGAGACTTCTCTGAGCAGAAGCTGAGTAAAGCTAGTCAGATCTATAAAGTCAGGACAGTCAGCTAGATCTGAATGTCAGAAGGAGAAGTCCATGGATTTATGGTTCTTTTGAAAAACAGCTATGAGAGAAGAGCCCTGTGCAAATACAGGCTTTGTGGCTTACTGACCAACATTCAATTAATCACCTGAGGAGGGGAGAGAAATACAATCGTCCCTAACTGTTTTGTTAGGATGTTTGTGCACCTGCTCATTGCAATTTAGAGCAGTGTGTTTGGCTCCTCTCCTAAACAACTGGAGTCCTTTATTGTCAACAGAGGCATATGCTTCTTTATGCAGGTTAAGTTGATCTACTATTATGTTCCTCTATAAAAAAAAAAAAAAAGAAAAATTCAAGCCATTATGTTGGACTGAACCTCCAAGACTTTCTTTCCAGGTAGCAAATTCCCCCAGCCAACACCACCTCCAGTTTCCACTAAAAACAGCTCTAATTACACCAAACCAGGTGAAATTATACCTTATGTTTCCTCTCCCCGAAAGTAAAGTTAAAAAAAAAAATAGTTAATCTCTCTTACAAACTGATCAAACCACCAGGTCTTTATCAAGTACTCTAACATTCAGGCTAAGATATTTCTGCTACCAATTCACAACTTCATATCTCATGAAATATGCAGTGGCTCAGAGCAGAATGCTCAAACTGAGATGCAAACAGGTGTCCACCCCCTCCCTGAAGTAGCCCGAGAGATGCTTTTATTCTGTTTCTGCTGCTGATTTATATTTTGCTGCTTCAAAAACCCAACCGTAAGCTGTAGTAGAGGACTAGATCTTAGATCACAGACATAAAAGACGGAAGAGACCATCTTTCCGACAAGTGAGAATAAAGTACCTTAGTAAGAGATTAGTCGGATATTAAGCCTCTCTCACTTGATGTCAGCCAAAATACCCTGGGTTAACACTTCACAAGAAAGCAAGAATTTCATAGCTGTTAAGAAGTCAGTACATGCACTATTTTCACAAAATTGGGAATGATCAGAATTTTCTGAATTCAAGTCTAAGGTATATTATTTTTCTCTCCTGAGTATATTCCTACTCTGACCTTCCTCCCTCCACAGACTGATTACTTTTTGTTTTTAAAGATATTTACGTAACGTGTTTTACCAGATCACAGTCATCTGAGCAAACAGCAAGTAGGAAGGTTATTAAATGATAAAGCTCCAATTTCTGTAACTTTCAATTACTGAAACAATACTATGTGAATGCCACAGGGAAAAGTGCAATACAACCTTTGGGAAATACTACATAGAACATTTGAGAATCTCTGGGAAACACATCAAGTTTCTCTGGATATTCCAGAGCCCTAACAAACTTCTTTTACCTTAGAAGCTTCAGTGGACACTCTGAGGCTACTTCAGAGAACACTTTCCCAGGAAACAGAAGGCTGGGGTACTTCAGGTTTAGACTAAGGGGTCCTGCTAAAGTTTAAAATTAGAAACACAGTGAAAAGGAGACATAAAGAATCAGTTAGGGAAGAAGATTTAGCTTCAAGATTTTGCGACCTGATGGCAAGCACAAAAGGTGACTACCAAATAGGAAAATTCTAAGTGTTACTGCAGCGTAGGTGAGATGTGCATTACAAATGTTAGGAGAATGGGAAGGAGACAGCAGTTGGGATTGTAACTCAGGGCTGGGGTACATTAGGCCTGTATTCAGACATAACTGTCATCAACAGACCAGAAGAGGCACTAGAAAGATGGCAATGAAAGAGGACAGAACACCCTTGCCTCTTTGAAAGAAAATAGACTCAGGAATAATACTCTGGAAACTAAAAAAGTTACTGCTAGTAAAGACAGATGAATAACACAATAAGTGTTCTGATTAAACTCCAAGTACCCACAGCAACATTGCTGTTTTATATTTTTATTCAAGGGAGATTTTAAAAAAATATGGAGAATTAAGCATTAATACAGCTAGCTATCATTAATATAAAAGCCTGCTAAAAAGACTTTTGTGCTCACACTTCAATGTAATCTTTCTTCAGAGGAGTGGTACCTGTCACTTATCACTGGGCAGGATGACTGAACAAACAGAACTCCTCAATTTAAAAAAAAAAAATAAAAAAAATTAAGGAAAAAAGGCACAGCATCAATCTGTTCTGTGGTATGGAGGGACTTTTCCCATAACAACAGCATCAACGATTCCCCCCAGCTCCCACAAATCAAAGACACAATGACATTAGCATGGGGCAAGGGGGGGGAGAAAAATGAAAAACAAAGGAAAAAGGCAGCCTTCCTAGTTACATCAAGGTGATGAACACAGAATGCTCCCTGTTGTCCTACAGCTTGTTTTGATATTTTATAGGGTATAAAGAAATAAATGTCCTTTCTTTAGTTTGTGTTCAATGCATATCTGGACTGACACTGTAGGATGCTGATACTGTCTGTGCAGCCCTCAGGATCATGACAGAACAGGTTCCCTGGAACAGCAAGACACCGCACTGCCAAATGACCCATTCCTGGACCTGGAAAAAAGTCACTTCAATGGCAAGAATTGCCAGGGAGCTTAGGTGCTTGATGTTACAGCACTGCTCCGTACAACAGCTGTGTGTCAAAAAGGAACAGGACTCAAAATCCAAGAGGTTCCTTCCAGTCCTAGGTCCCTATGCAAGCAAATCGCGTTCACACACAGAGCACTGTATGCTTATTAGCTTCTCTGGACTGAACTTGCTGCATCTATGGCCAGTCCTTGGCATGCCTCTGCTCTGCATTTCCAGATTTCCTTTGCAACAACCTCTTGTTCCCGAACATTTCCGAGGTCCCCTTTGTCTCTTTATCCAATGTTCCTAAATGCTTCCCTTACCATTCTTTGACATTCTTCTCTTTCCCTCCCATCATTTTCTCTGCCCTGGAAGAAATCATTCAATATGTAAAAGGGAAGAGGGACAAGAACGGAGATCACAGAATGGCTGAAGTTGGAAGGGACCTCTGGAGGTCATCTGGTCCAACTCCCTGCTCAAGCAGGGCCACCTATGGCAGGCTGCCTAGGACCACACCCAGACAGCCTTCTGACATCTCCAAGGATGGAGACACCACAACCTCTTGGTGAAATCAGTTTCAGTGCTTGGTTACCCTCAAGTGAAAAAGTGTTTCCTGATGTTCAGATGGAGCCTCAGATGTTTCCGTTTGTGCCCATTGCTTCTTGTCCTGTCCCTGGACACCACTGAAAAGAGCCTGTCATTGCTGTAGAAGCAGCCAGAAGTGGCTACCATCAGCTTGCTGTTTAATTGATAAACAATTAGAAGCACAATTGATGTTGAGATCACACTAAACAGAGGAATGGGATCTTGTTCTCCACCACCTTCTATTTTCATGTATTCTCAAAGTCAGATGGGTTCTAACACCTGATGCTTAGTACAGTACTGAGCAGGGTGGGAGTATTCATGAGTTTTCATGTTTAATGCAAAGAAAAACTCTACAATTGTAAATAGGACCCTTATTTCTAAAGCTATGGTATTGTTTGTGGGCTACTGACTTGAACTCCAGAATGAAATCTGAGCCAGTAATTTTTTTGCTCCAGTCCCTTTACATATCCATAGGAAAAGTAACTCCAGTAACATCTGTTGTCACCCATACAGTAGATAGAGGTAAAGGCAGCTGCTCTATGTATGTGCACACACAACAGCAGTAAGTGTGAAAGTGAAGCACACTATCATGCTCTTGGGGCTTGATTATCTGTAATTACTCAGTTTTTCTTGCCAGCAATGGAAAAAGAAATAATATCCCACCAATATCAGCCACAGGAGGCTTATAAAAATGTAAAACAAATAAGTTAAGGTTGGACACTGGATTTTCCACCAAAGGAATCCCTAAGGAGTTGCAAGAGACCTGTGTTCGGGAGTTAGCACAGCCCCCATCATTAACCAATGGTGATGATCATGCAGCATACAGCTCGCTTCAGATATGTTAACAGCATTTGAAAGTGAAAGACTATTTGCCCAGAGACATCCACACGGTGTTTTGAGGAGACTCCCCACAAGAACACCACAGCAGAGCTACCAGTCAGAGGCACGGCAGGATGCAACATTAACATGCCCCAAAATGAGAAGGAAAACTACCCACTGAAATCCAGTCCCAGCCGCCAGGGCTCAGCCTGCAGGTGGGTGGCAGGCAGCCAGGCTGGCCCGAGAGCTGGTTAGCTCAGCAGCTGCGGCCACACATCGCCCGTGTGCTGACGTGATGAAAGGGGCTGCTGAGCATCCACGCCACTTTTTTTGGCAGCAGTCAGAGAAGTGACAACATGATCACGTGTGTCAATTACAGCTCTCTGCTGAGTGCCACAGCCTTAAACGCTGAAAGCTGGCCAAATCTTCCCCAAGGTTTCCGTGAGACCGGCCCTTCCTCTGATCCATCCAGTGGTGCATGGATGCTGGTGAAACAGCTGCTCTGCTCCAGGCAGGAGGGGCTCCCGCGCCACCCCAAAATCTGTGCAGTGCTTTGGGTCCTGCCTGCTGTCATCGCTCCCTTCGCGCTGCTCAGGCACGCTGCGCTCATTCCTGCAGAGAGGGATTCGTATTACGGAGTCATCTGTGCCTATCTCTGCACTCACATTTAACACAGCGTTAAGTCTTCCCTCATACTCTTTGGATGAAATAGCTCCACCGTGCATGCAAAGGGTAGCGTTTGTGAAGTATGTGCAAAATCTATGTCTTCCTGGTGTGCTGTTGGGCTTCTGTGCTGCCATTCAGAGAGGGCACAGAGAGAAGAAAGGTGAGGCAGAACAGGGTAGAGGCACTGTCAGTCTCCAGATGCTACAGAAACATAGAAATATAGATGTTTTCACAGGGACTTGGTGCTGCACGAGGGTGGAGTGGGGGAAAGCACTGTCTTCTGTGAGTGGATTATTTCCTCCAGTGCATCCATAATGCTCAGAAACAGCATGGCTATGTAAGAGGGCAGAGGAAACCAGATGTTCAGGGGAGACAAGGCCACCTCGAGGCTTTTGAGGAATGCAGGGAGAATCTCACTTCCCTGAGGATGAAAAGTTAAGCCTCTAACAGGGATATATAACTCCAGCTATGGAAAGAAACAAGATAAAGATAAGGGACAGAAATAGAAATCTAGAGGGTCAATTTTGCTGTTTGCAAAGGAGAAGGATAGTGGCTGTGCTTCTTCAGCAGCAACTACTGCCTCATTTCCACAATCCTTCTCTCAGGCTTAGCTTTCTGGGCTTCTAAACAGAGGCAAAACAGCACAGAGAGTCACAAGCTGTTTTGTGGCCCCCCAGCTGCCTGTTTCCCTGGCAAGCACCCTCTTTGCCTGTGCCTAAAGCCAGCCCTGAGAACTTTCCTGGCTAATACAGCAGAACCCACAGCACAGAATACAGCACACAGGCATAAACAGGTGCCACATTTCTAAGCAAAGGAACTGTGTCCAGAAACTCAGGGCTGTTCTCAGTTCTTTGGGGAAAAAAGGAAAAAAAAGAAAAAAAACAAAACCAAAAACAAAACACCAAACCAAAACACACCAACCCTAGCTTCTTGTTAATCAGGTGGTAGTGACAAGTAGGAGGGACCCGTTAATGACAGGAGGCTGGCACTCAGCCATTGTAAGTCCTCACACCACTTGTCCCTAGGAGGGCCCTAGGAGCAAGGAGCTTCTGTCTTGCTAGGATGCTGACTGTAGAAAGTTGTGAGTTCACAGGGCCCAGAAAGCAGTGTCATGCTTCAGTCGAGTCATAAAAAAAAATACGCTGACTCCAGCTGTAACATTATTGTTGTAAGCATATTCCTACTAACAGGTAGTCCGCACTGAAATGTGCCAACATATTCACTAGCTTCGCTATGCTCAGCCAGAAGTGACACGACATAGATAATCAAGGCAAAACAGGACCATTAAAAACAAGCACATCCATCTGTCAAATAGCAATAAAAGCCCTAGTCGCTAGAAGTTTGTGCAGCATTTGCTTTAGTTAATAGCAAAATGCTTTTCCAAGACAAAAAAAAGTATCTTGCTCTGCTCTTAAGTGGGTTGTTTGGCTTTTTTTTTTTTTTCTCCTTTTCCTTTCCCCCCCCCCCCCCCCCCGAGAGGCTGTAGGCAGCCAAAATTAATTACCCCAAATATGACACCTTCATTTTTGTGAACAAATATCTTCCAGCTAATTAGTAAGATATTTGTTCGCAAAATTGTCTGGTTTGTAGCACTTGTGTGTTTTGTAGCACTCGGGGGAAAAAAAAAAATCTAACCCATTTCCCCATCTATTTACCTCTACTCATCAGGCAGGACAGGAGAGCCAAGGATTTCATAATGTCTATTAGTAGGCTAAACAAATGCAGAGAACCTAGCAAATGTTTTAGATATTAAAGAAACAGGACCTGAGAGGAAGGTTTCAAAATCAATCCTTACTGTTCACTGTGAACAAAAGTTTATGTCACACAAATTCTTGTTTGTTCCAAGTAGTACTGCACCACAGCAGGAAGCCAAATTGATATTGTTATGACTCGTAGGGCAAACTTTTATCTTATGTAAGGACACATCGTTTCAGATCTTATCTACAGTGCTCTTCCACAAGAGAACTTTAGACCCTAGATTTGTCAAATCTGGAACTTGTGATAACATGAGTTTCATTTTAAGTTATGGAAAGAGTAAAAGATTGAGTTGCTGTAGGGGCATAGGTATGACAATCAAGCATCTACAATGTGACTGCATAGCTACAGCTGAATAGATAATAGGTTCCCGGGTTTGATATTTCAATTTCCCCTCTGTTAGCTCCTTTTTCCCCCAAAACTATTTCTGGTTTGGAATGAGATTTTCAAGCTGAAAGTGTTTGGGGTGGAGGAATTTCAACAAAAAGAAAAAAAAAACAGTAAAGAAAAGGAAGATGGAGGAGCTAGCCCTGAATATTTCAATAAACCTGATGCGATTTTTTTTTCTCCCCCCATAATTTCTGGCTTCCTTTAAATGTCTTCACAAACATGTCATTTTATTAAGGTGGCAGGCGTCACTTCAAACAGCAGGTACTGAAGCTACTTTCTCCAACATAACATCTCATGGGGACCATAGACAGCTTTCAGCTGCCTATACCATCCAGATAAGCTAAATTTCCTCTAAATAGCTAGACCTGACAAGGGACAAGCTGATTTTTTTCTTCTTCTTCTTTTGGGAGATAGTAGTCATAAAACAGAACAACAGATCTACACTTATTCTGCTTAAAACCACAGAGAGGGCAGAAGGCCAGAGCCCTTCTGTTACCTGCTAGTTCAGGCTGTCATTTACCCAAGGCAGGATACCTGGTCTCTACTCTTCCTGTCTCAGAGGAGATATTAGAAAAGCACCTCTTGCATCTTGGATGCCCCCGTTGCCTGTCATGCTCACTCACTTGCTCTCACCAGCCTGGACATTTGCCTGTTTTTGATGATTCATGTGCAGCAGAAGAAACCAGGAGCAAACTTCAGAGCTGCCAGGAGATTACAGTGTCTAGCCAGAAGGTGGGAAACAGGACCTCATGTTCCTGGGCCCCATCAAGAGGAACAGGGACTTGAATGTGGGCTGTCACATCCTAAATGAACACCCAAGTCTAGTTATCCCACCTTCCTACATGGAAGCAACAGGAAGATGTCTGAAACCACAAAGCTTGCTCTGCAAGGTAAACCAGTTTCTAGTCTTCTACTAAAACTGATGTCTTTTGCCCCAGCTGTTAACTCCAAGGGCCTCCTTGAAAGTTAATACAGTTTCTTCTTTCTGACAGAAGGCGCTCTTTGACCTGCAGTGAAATCACACTGTAGAGGTTTATCTAGCAGAAATATCCTTTTCCCTGGACTCCAACTGGCTTCTGTAATCAATGTTCACAACCTCAGGGAAACCTATATATCAGAAACACCTCAGAAAACACTTATCACCTCCTTGCCTTCTGAACGGCAGATGAGGGGACAGTGTGTGCTTTAGCTCAAATTATCTGCTCTAGTGAGATTCAGGAATTGCTGTCAGCAAGTAAGACACCTTCTGGGACTCCAGGAAAGGAAGTACTTATTCAACCATTGTTGAGCCATAATTGAAGGTTTAGGTTTACTCGAATGAGGTTCAAGTCGAGAGTCAGGAGATTTTATCTGTCCTCTGAGCCTGCACTCCTCCTGTTCGTTTGTGAAACCAAACCAATCTGTTGTATGACTTGCCAAGCTAAAACAACATTGTATCGTTAGGAAATTAAGAGACAATGGGTTACCTTCCTCGAAGCAGAAACTGATCGAACAATTTATATTCTAGATCTCCAGTGTTAAACCTCTTGGAACAGTGCTACGTGCATGTTAAGCAAAGGTTTGCTGTACTTACAGTAACATCTTTTCAATGCTGCTGCTAATGGGAAAGAGTAGTGCACTGAGAAGGACCATTCTATCCTACAGAGTGTTTATTATTTTAAATGGTCATGGCTGTGAATTATGTCTCTCTCTTCATGTCAAGTAGTTTTAGTAAACAATTATTACTGATTAAAGATTTTAGATATAGACATAATTCTAACCTGAAACACCTCCACATTTTTAAAAAAATCATAAGTGCACTTTAGTGCAGATCTCTTCCTTGTCTTTTTGCCATCATTCCTCAATTCAGATTAAGGTCTTTGTTTATCAACAAATATTGGAAGAGGATGACATATAGCACTGTTGTAACAAGACTGACATTTTTTTCCTGGTCCTCATCACAATACATAAATCCAGGTGACAAAAGCAAACGCAGAATTTAACTGTCTTTGTCACAGCCATTTTGGCTACAAATAATAAAACTCCAAACACTGTATGAAATCTGTTGTGGTACATTGTACAGAACTCAAATCCCATCTCAGTCACAAGAATAGAGCAGGCAATGGCTCTTCTGTCTGTCTTGCACTTGTCATGTAGTCACTTATAATCGATTTACTCTTTGTTTATCTTGGTATAGGCAGGGCAGCATAAGACAAAGTAAAAGAGGACATGTTACAGAAAACAATAGCACCTGCTGGAATGCAAAGCAGCAAGGAAGGCTCAGCTACCAACAAACTGAAGACCAGAAAAAGAGCAAGGCACCCGTTGCAAGGCAGGTCGGAAGCAAAAGGCAGCGGCATATTGCATTAGTAACCGCATCTCCCTAGGCCTTTCCTCCCCTGCGAGTCAGCGAAGATGATGATCGTTTGTGTTCATGTTCCTGTTGAGGAACAGAGTAAGGGAGTAAGCCTGGCTGTGTGCCTACATCACATCACTTCTTCTCTGCTGTGGTGGCGGAGACTGAGACCTCCTGCACTCTGAGAGCTCTTGTTTTGCTGACTTTGTGTTTTGGGACAGCCCCTGCTGCCCTGGCTCTGCAGCACATAACTGAGATTACGCAGATTCAAAAAACGTTGCAGGCAAATGCGCACTTTACCCAGTTTCAACAGTCCCACAAGGAATAAGCTTTTCTTTTCACTGTGAACTAGCTTCTAACTGCAAGGTTTTTGTTTAACAGAAAGCCAGAAATACAAAGAGTACCCATAATCTCATGAAAAATATGACTCTTGGTTCCTTATACTATAGTTTGCATCAATACTTACACAGATCTGTTATCCAATGGATGGGTCTCAGCTGAGTTTCAAAGTCCTAGTGACTTTCCGTGCCAAGACTCTGTAAACAAACTGCAGTTGTCTATTCATCAAGCTTCGCAGTATCATAACACAGCATTGAAAACACTAGGCTTGGATCACATTGTCCCTTTTGGGAAGGCAAAAACAGACACAGAGTCAAAGAGCTGAGAAAGAAAGTTTCACATTCCTAACTTTTCATTCCACATAGAAACAAAACAAACAAAAAAAACCCGAAAAGTTCTGATACCTTTTATTTTCTGAGATTGCCTTGTATGGCTAGAGAAGAACCTCTTGCTATCCACATCAACATCTCCCTTTCTGGTCCATCTACAAAGATTTCATGGAAGTGGTGAGAAATAACTTTGTCACGTTTTGAACTCTTGAAATATCTTTCTGGTCAAGTATTCAACGTTCCAACTTGGCTGAGGAAAACTCCATCCATTTCACTTTATCCCTTCCTCCAAATGGTACGGTCACAGGTGGATTTCCTACCCTCTTATCTTGCTAACGTTGTTGAACTGAATGAGATTCACTTCTAATAGCAGTAAATACTGACAGATGTAGAGGAAGAAAACTGGGTACATTGCTGCTATTGCAACGACAAAGTAAGTTGACTAAAATACCACCCAGAGTACAGGGCTTCTTTCAGAAACAATAAATCAGGGCTCATAAGTGAAAGCGATTACATTTGCAGTACAGCTTAGAAGACTGCCTAGCACCATAATTTGAGAATTTTTACTGCTAGTTTGGTTTACTGCTTGGCTGTAAATCCTATTTAAACAATCCTAGGAGGATTGCTGCAAACCTTAGAAGCACAAGGAGTTCCAGAACAAGCCACCTTCAAGTGCAGGAAGGATGAAAGCATCTGTGCCAGCCATCCCTGGAAGCCCAATGAACGAGGAACATTTCAGAAGGGTTCTTTATGTGGTAACCTGTTAGTTTCTCAGAGGTTTATTAGCAGTATGTAAGATCAATCAGTGACTAAATATCAATTTATTACCAAGGTTGGATTTATTGAATTTCAGGAGCTCTATAACAGTTATGTCCTGGCATGTATCATTATTGAAACTCATTTGAGGTCTAAGTTGAAATTCAGATCAAGAAAGTTTAGTACATAAAATAAAAAAATCAATCAATCAATCAGTCAATCTCTCTTGGATAATTTGCAACAGATGCTTTACACTGATCCTCTGCTATGGGTGGCATCCCCAGCATATGCTCTAAAAAATATAGCGGTAGAAGATGGGAGGGGGAACAAACAACAAAAAACCCACACAGATATTTAAACCTGTGATAAGTCAAAGGGAAAAATATATTCCACTTACAGTGGCAGAACCAAAAAGCACTGATGTGCTAGGATAATCTCTTTTATCCTAGGTTCATCTCTTAAAAATAAAAATCCTTTCATAAAAAAAAAAGACAAAAATCCTCAAGCAAACAGACCAAATACCTCCTTCTGCTCATTGTCTCTAGGAATAATAGTGATGCCAACAACACAAAAACTTACCAAAAAAACTAAGCAAAGGGTTTCCTAAATTAGCATCTAGAGAGTTCAAGGAACATAAGCAAATAAAGAATGGTATCATCATACCACAGATGGATACAATATTAAATATATGATGTCAGAGTGAATCAGTCAGTCACTGCTCCATTTCTGTGTCTGTGGTACTAAAACAGTCCCAGGGACAAACTGTCTCACAAAGAAAAAAATGAAACAATTTTAAAGCGAAATGGCCGTAATGGAGCATACAGCTACACATCATCTGAGCTGTAGGTAAAGATTTCAGAAGCAATTAACATTGAATTATTTTTCCCCTAGTGAAGCCAGTAGGGCAAAAATCAGGTAAGGAGGCAAAGTGAAGAGAGAGATGAAGAGCTTTTGCACACTGAATGACCACTATGTTTTCCATCCACATAACAACCATGTCCAGCAGTGGTTTTGATCTCAGCTTTGGGGTCCACAGTATAGACATTCACATATTAGCTAGTCACCTGGTGACCTTTGTTGATGAATCAAAAGACCTAGGCAGTTCTAGGACATGATTCATCAAGCTTACTATAGATATCTACCATAGCAGGTCCTTCAGTTACCATAGGTCAGCTGAACTGCACCATTGAAGTAAATTTCTCCTGACCAGTCCTACAGGATCGCACGTAGAAACCTCAGTACAGTCATCTAAATGCCAAATGCCTGCTGTAGGTTTAGGGAAAAGCCACAATTACTACACCTATTGGCAGACTAAGATGTAAATTGCTTGGTACCACATACTCCTGGTCCACCCACCGTACAGGAGCAAAGAGTTTGGACCCATGCTGAGGCACAGCTTTGGTCCTCTGTGAGCTCAGATGAAGTTTATTCCTGAACATATACCTATGGACAAATGGTAAAGATAACAAGTAGGACCAAATGTGCAAATTGGCTCAGGTCAACATCAGATAGCATTGATTTAAGCTAAACGTATTTTCACTGATTTCAATGAAAGCACAATTTGGACAACTGGACAACTGAAGGCCCAAAAATCCCACAACCAAGATGCTTTTTCCAAAATAACAAAAGGTTATTAAGAATCAGCTATCACAGACCTGAGACATTCACATAAAAGCTGAATTTTCAAAGTTATTCCGCACCAAGAAGTCCTATTGTAGGATCAATTAAAGAATAAAAAACAACCACCAAAAACAACCAAACATAAAAAAAATTAAGAACTTAGCACCCCATCTGCATTCATGTGCTGAGCACATTTGAAAAATCTGACCTTAAATTATCTCTGACAGGCTCAAAATGTGGTTTTTTTCTGAAGAAAATGTGCTTGCTGTCATGTTAGCGAGAAAAGGAATGGGGAAGAGATGTGTAATCACAGTCATTTGAAACTGGATATCTAGTTTGCCAAAATATGTCTGAATACTCTTCCTCCTTACACGCTACTTTATCTCAGGCTGTTGGCTATGCTTGTGTCAGATACAGGCATTAAGGTGCGATGTTTGTCTTGACAGAATCTCTGTATTAGAAAGAGAACAGAATTTAAGAAAAAAATATTGTTAAAATACACGTAACTCATCATCCCTCATTCAGGGCTATGAAAGACCTTAGAACTTGATTCAAATTTGGGGGAAATAGAGGGAAGAAGAAAAAAAAGAATGTTTTAATTTGGAAACCTGGCTTATCTATAGCAACCAAATTTTTTATGAAACATCAGCAATTTGTGGGAAGATAAGTGATGAGAGTTAAAACAACTAATAGTTTTAATAACAACTCTCAGGAGCTTTTACAGGTTTTGAACTTTTACACAATCGAAGAGGTGATGTTGATACTAATTCTAAAATAGAAGTGATGTACAAGTTAGAAGGAGCATGCCTAAACTTCTATGTATTTATTTTTACATCTGACTTTTCTGGTTGAGAAAATCTGTCCAGGTAGGTCTTTTAAAATAAGAGGAGTGTAAAATTTTCTCCTATGTTCCTTACGCTAATTCTTTTGCATAGGCAAGAATGAAAGTATTTTAAGGTTTTTTTTTCCCACCTGTTATGTTGCTAGCTTTTATTTGGTTTTTCTTGACCTGGTCAACAGGGTTAGACAAATCAGTTTCTCTCTCTATAAGAATCCATTTTATTTCCTGGTTTTCCTGAAGATCAACCAACTCTGATCTTCAAGTTTCTGGCTCTCAGAATACTGAAGCAGTAATAAAAAAATGTATTTGAAAACCAAAAAACAACAAAAACCCAGCCTCTGATGCTAATATTTTACTGTAATCTGTTATTAACAAAAGGTTAAAAAAAAAACCAACAAGAAAACCCATAAAATCTCACATAGCATTGTTTTAAGAAACTGTCTTGTTTTAGTTTGAAATACACAAAGAGAAAATAACACTGAACAGCCCCTAATACAACTGCACAGGGAGCATGGACAGTAAGGACTCAGGGTTGCTAACTTCTCTGTTTGCTGCAAGATTCAAAAGAGGGGTTTTTGATTTTACTTTGCCAGCTCCTGGAGTCTTGTGGTCAGGGAAGACTTTTTTTTTTTCCACTCCCATTTTTTAAGAAGGTGGTCCACAATAGTTCAGAAACTGGAAAAGGGAGCCTAAAAAGAGACAGCTCTACAAAAGGTGTATTATGCCACATAAGCTTATCTCATTTGATGTTCAGAGTGATGATTTCTGAACGCTTATGATTAGCAAGACTTAGTATTTCCTACTGTTTCTTCACGATCGCCTTGCAGCCCTCCTGCTCTACAAAACCGAGGTGAATATATTTGAAACCTGTCCCCATGTGAAACTGTGCAAGGAGGACCAGAGAAGCCACACATTTATCTGTCTTCCCACAAATAAAGGAGAAGTAGGGTATGTACGCCACAGAGCGGTACTGACGTTCCCCCCAGAGCACCAGCCTGGGGCTGCAGGCAGTGCAGCCCTGCAGAGAGGCACCCCAGAGCCCACAGCAATTTGTAACCAAGCCAGGATTTGTAATGTCTGCCTCCGGGAAAA
>VYXH01010101.1:30170-46892 GCA_013397275.1 Burhinus bistriatus | reverse complement strand
GCTGAAGGAAGCTGTCACTGCAAGGAGAGGCCCTTCTTGGCCATGGGTAGCATTATCTTGACTAATGGGGTGGGATGATGTTGCTTAAAGAGAAAGGGAGGGCAGATACTTTTAAAATTACAGCAGTAATTCTAAAGCTGAATGGCAGTTGAAGTCTTCATCTTCCCTTGCAGCACATAATTGAGGCAATATCATTATCTCATTACCAGAGGATACTGCCGTAAGCTTTGAAAATGGCCTCTAAAGAGCCACTGACACCGCTTGAAGAGTTTTGAGAAAACATTGTGTTTAGGGACAAATTTAATTATGCATCACGTATTTTCTGGCTCAAATGAAAGGGTCTTTGCATCACAAGCCACAGGCAGCAGACAGCAAGAACTGCCTGGATAAGAATGCAGAGAGCGAGAGCTACGACAGCACCATAGAAAAGTGGGCCCAATTACTTTATAATGCGGACAGTGGCCCCCTGGACTGTCCCCCAAACAGAACCAAGACACAGCATCTTATACCTGCGCTGCAACACCACTACCTAATTTCTAGCTTTGGGTCTCACTTGGTAATATGGATGTATGGTATCTCTTCCTTGTCTCCAACATCCTTCATGCCATTTGTTTGCTTTTGGTCAGCTCTTGCTATTTCTAAACCTCTTTGCCCATCTCCAGTGACAGTGACAAAACTCATACAAAATTGGAGACAAAAACCTTAGCAGTCTGAAGAAAATTGCACAGCTCTAGTATTAACACTGAAATCACAGGTACAAATTTTATATGTGCTACCAGTGCCATCCCAGAACAATTTTTTTGCTTTTTATATGAATGCGTTTACAACAAGTTGCAATTGCTTATTGAAGAGACAACCTCCCCCCTTCCTCTTCTAGGTCTCTCCTGCTTCACATGCTGTCCATCTGGAATACTTCCTCATGGCCAGGTGCAGTCATAAAATGACGCTTCTCAGCCCACTTAATTGTCCTCAAGTGACAGATGGGATTTCACTATAGCTGGTAAGCCATAAGCACATGAAGCAGATGAGCAGTTAATTAGCAATGCTCGTGTTTCTGTGCAAATATCTATAGAAACTAGACGTAAAAAGATAGCCTTATCAAGCCAGTTAGTCCATCCTCTCTACTAACACATTTTTTTCCTCCTGTGGTACATTTTAAAGGTTTGGGTTTTGGGTTATTTCCCCCCCAAGCTACTTTTAAAATCCCAAGTGACAAAGTTTCTATCCGTTCCCTTAGGGAGTATTCCACAGCCTTATGAATCTTGCTGTCAGGAAACCTTTTCTTTGTGTTCAGCCTAAAGCTAGTTCTTGAAAAATTGAGCAGGCAAAAATAAGAGGAAAAAAATATTATCTGAGAGCTCTGTAGAAGAATTTCTAAAACCAAAACTGAGCCTTCGTGTTTCCTAGGACACATTAACGCTTCTGTAAATGGTTGCATTAGAAAAAGAATCAGTGCAATTTCCTCTTGGGGGCAGGTTTCCCTTTTTCCTACCACTTTACACAAATCTAAATATTCTAGTCATTAAAACAAAAACAACAACAAACCCAACAAACAATAGGGTAGAAATGAACGTCATGATCCCAGGAAGAAGGGCAATGCAGTCAGTCTTTCTTGTATTCCAGGACAAAACACACTGGTCAATGTCTATGCAAGCAGACAGCCTCCCAATTCAATTTCATTTATTTAACCAGTATTTGAAACACGGAAGAGGCTAGAGAATCTTAGCTAAAGAATCCCCTCCTGGGACACAGGTATTTCATAAAATAACTCAGGATTTCCTTAGGTTTTCGGAGTAGGTCAACAACATATGAAAAATGGTACTTAAAACTCAGCCTAAGGAAAATTACTCCATGAAATTACTGGAAATAAACACATATTTTAGTATATTACCTGTATCACATGTAATATATTTCTTTCATATACATATTACCAGTCTTCTGATGTTCTTACGTGCTGAATCTTGAGAATTCTGTTTACCACTCAGCCCATATAAAACTCAGGTCAGCCTGAGACTAAATGCACACCAAAATACTCAGATCAAAGCAGCACAGGCTATAGAAACCATAGTTCTTCATCAGTCAGATATCTACTTGAAAGAGTTTCCCCTAGCTGCCATACCTTCTAACTTGTTACAGAGATTGAGCCCTGTATGCAGGAGCTCAGACTCCTGTACCATCAGGAACCACAGCCTTCCACAAAGACTCTCTCCAATACAGCCAGAAGTTATCACTATGAGACTTTCAGATCAACAGTTTCTCAAGAGAGAAAGCAGAATGCTCTTTCTCCTCTTTTCAGCTTAAAGAGACCCATAACACAACTTGACCTTTTCTTCCCAAGATGTACGTGAAGGCCTACCTGCTCCAGCCACCAGAGCTCAGCAGGAAACCTCCTGGTGCTCCCAGCAACGCAGCAAACCACTGCAACTGTCAAGAAGCCCAAGGTGCAGATAGAATAATTTTCACCTAACCAGGAGTGAAACGCTGTAAAAGCTATCTGAATTACTCAAGCCAGAGACTGTTATTTATGTCAGCATCGTTTGCAAAATCAGGGGTGCTAATAACTTGGTAAATTCAGCAGTGAAGCTCTGCCTCAATATCCTGGTAGAAGATCACTGTTTCTGCCCACACTTGCAAGCACTGAGTAATTAGCACCTCTTTGCACCCTGCTGAAATACAGCTGTGGGCTCAGCCAAACACTGCATCAGGCTGCGCCATGAGGACTAGAGGAGTCAGGCATCCTAAGTCAAATATCGCCGAACAAAAATTGTGCCACGCCTATGGTATATCCAGCCCAGTATCTTCTCTCTGCTAGTAGTCAATAAGGGAAACCAGTCAAAAAAAACTTAAAAGCAATGTAAGCCTACAGTGATAATTTTGCAGAATACTCTCTCAGCTGCTTAGCTGCTTATGGTCTAGCCAACATTGTTTAGCTGAAGATACTGTCTTTGCACACAAAAAACCTGTCTTTCTTTCATTTAGTTCTCCAATTGGTCTATAAATCAATGCAAACATTTAACAATCCCTGCACTCTGCAGGAAAGCGTTTCACAGCTTTTCACAATCCCAAGTGCTTTATTTTGCTTGTTCTGGACCTGTAACTTGCCAGTTTAATCTGTTGTCCTCTAAGACTTGTATTAGAAGAGACAAGGAACAAAAGCATCTTTCATAGTCTTAGGTATCTTTATCATATCAAACCAGACTAAATCCTTTCCAGGCTGAGGAGCAAAAAGGCTATTCGATCATTTTTTGTGCAAAAACTGCTCCATAACCCAGGCTACACTTCTCTGCATTTTTTCCAATTCTTCTCTTCCAGGATAAAAACTGTGTAACATCATTGATAAGAGCACTGAAGTCACTTAGCAGCTCAAGCTGGACCTAAACGGGCTGTTGTAGACTAACAGGAAGTTGTACTGGTTGATCCCCTTTAGTGCATGCTTAGCACTAAAGGCAATGACCAATTTATTGTCACTGCATAATCATCTACTATACCTACAAAGCAGTACCAGTTTGTACCAACCACAAAAGCTCACACAGCACTTTCCAGGGTTGTCCAGTAGTTTTACAGGGACTAAACTCCTGAGCTACAGAGCACAGGAATGCATCTCGGCAAATAAGATGTCTGTAGCATCAGCCAAAATCTCTCCCTTCTGCCATTCTATTTCATTACACAGAAAAGTAATTAAAATCATGAATGAATCACCACCTGAAAAATCTCAGGAATTCACAAATAACAAGCTTATTGATGACACAGTTAGTAAACCATCTATATTTAATAACTATTACTGTTCTTACTTCTCTTATGAACTACATATGCTAATCACAGTGATTGTCTTTGAAGATTTACTGTCACTTTTTATCTCTGCTGTAGTCACATATTAGAAGCTTTTGCATCAAGAAAACAAGTAAACATGCTGCTGCTGACGGCATGATGAGGGGAGCTAGAGTGGGACCTTAAAAGTAACAGTTCTTCCCAGGCAGCGCATCTTTGTTTAGCTGAATGTCATGGGAGAGAGAATGTGTCTAAGTAACTACAGGAATTATCAGTCCAACTAAGACATGGAGGGCTATCACCCTGTTTTGGGTAACCGAGGTTCAGACAGCTGAGAGTAGACTGTAGTCTACAGAATAAGGGACTAGCTGCAATCCAGCCAAATGACACCAAATGTGAAATGGGTGGTTGACAGCTGCAATGCAGAACCTTCGTGCGTTTGATGGCATTTTTGTTTGCTTGCTTGTCAGTGCACTTAAAGGCAGTTCTGTAAAAGTGACAAGGAAAAATTGTGATCAAGGGACTTAAGAAATTTTTTGCTGGGTTAACATGAGTAATTACAAATCTTGTAGAGGATGATTTCTACTTGGTTTTCCCATATGAACCATTTACAGGCAGTTTGTATTTTTCTCAATGAGTAACTATGCCAGTGATTTTGGGTCAGCTGAGTTTTCCGATTTTGCTACATTGATCATTTTCACTACCAGAGGCTGAGGTTATGTTTAGCTGCACGATAGGACAGGGAGATGAGAATTCCTTGGGCTTTTCATCTAAAAACTAAAGGAATAAGTCATCCATGAGCTGAGATAAATTACATCCTCCAGAACTTCAGCTGAAATAAGAAACCCCCGAAATTAAGAAGCCAAATAAATCTTAGGTGTAGCATAATAAATACTCAAATGTTGTATGTTACATGAATAAAAGCTTTCGGTATGTCACTGGAGTAAAATAATGGTATCAGTAGAATTTCTCCTAGTATGAACTTAATCAGTAATTCAGTATTACAATTCACAATAATAAGTAGAAAATCTGTGAGGAAGATTGGGTTTGCTTGGGCATATACTTGGAAGGTTTCTGGCATCCCAAGCAAGACAGGAAGTTAAGTATAGCTATTCCTGCATTTTCTGGTTAATTCCAGATGCCAGTGTATCCATATCTCTCCCAAATGACTATTAAATAAACAGGAAGATAATGCATGTGATGACTACTTTCTTCAACTCTGTTAAAGCATGTGAACAAATGTACAAAAGGGTTCAGTGGCTTCTACTTTAGCTAATGCTTGCTATTTGAATAGTGTTTTCATAATAGCCTTGCTGAAATGAAAAGCCTAAATGCAGCTCTCCAGTGGGCTAACTTGTGTCGGCATAGCTGACTCTGTTGTTGCTGCTGCTGCACAGCTCTGGGGTTTGATCCGGTTTGTATCCACCAGTTGAACACTACCTCGCCCTTGCCTAAGCCTCATCGCAATGACAGCCAGTTTAATGAGTGGCCTGATCAACAGCTCTGCTGTAGGCACTGTGTGTGATCACAGACCAGTTTAAGCCAAAATCCACACCCCATTTTTCCTCGCTTATAGAACAGTAACGATAACCCAATTTACATGGAAAGTGCCAAGGACCAATTTATTCATACTTGCTGAGAGCCCTGAGTGGAAGATGAACTAAAAGTATCTGGGGTTGTTACTGCATTGTCAGCATACTAATACACAGTCCCCAAAAGCTCTGCACTCCAGGAAGATTTTGACTTAAATTATCAGGAACTCCTCATTCCCCTTTCCCATGACTGAGAGAGAGACGAATCACCTGTTAAGGATAATCCCTAACACATTTAAAAGTGGAGTAGTTGCAAGTTTCATTTTTAAGCACAAGATAATACGAACCATGTACCAGCCAACAGCATTTCCAGGACGACGAGCACTGACCTGCTGCATGCGGCTGCTCTACCATGGGAAACTTTCTCCCTTTTTTTCAGCTGCTTCTCTTACTTTTCAGCTCTCACAGAAGCGTTGGCGGTGAAGTTCTTTTTATTTCCTTGATGATCAGTCATGTGTGTGTCCCCTCTCGCCCTATGTTGCTTCTGTACAGCTAAAATTTGGAGGTTAATTCCCTCCAGAGATTAGGAACTGTGGGGTGGCCTGCTTTGCCATGCCCCAAGCCTCCCACTCCAACACCGTGTGTTCATTGCCATTTTACCTTCTTATTACCTGTCCTGTGAACCTTAAAGCAAATTCAGCATTTTTACAGCCTGTTTTATTTGGAGATGCCATTGAACTATCTGTTCCCTTTATGCATAACCATCTGCAAAGAACAGATCTACTAGGGCAAGAAAACAAAAAAATGAAAAGGAAAGAAAAATTCTACAAAAGAAGTGGTACCATCTCTGTGTGGCTATCAGCAATCCTAAAAATGTTAAGAAAGCCTGATTTTGTCATAAATTGAGAGACAAGCTTGTCTTATTTAGATTAGACTAATTATAATTTGGAAAGTGTCTGTTTTCCAGAAAATGCAAAAGCTTATTTTCTCTAAAAATAGGACAAAATGCCACATTAAAACTTTTCACATGATAAAAAGTTCAATTTTGTTTTAAAACAAACCACACAAACATTCCTGCTGAAAATATTACAAAGAAATAAAAAAAAACGTGAAAGAAGATGTTGTCAATTAACCTCCCCCCCTCTACTTCCCCAAAGTACCCAGTAAACCAATTTGGACAAAATCTATTCTCTAATGAAAACGCAGAAGTGAAAAGTAAAATTTATGCCTGTGGCCATGAATGGATCTAACCATATGTACACATATATGCAGCATATATATATAAACATACACATTTAATGATTTGAAAAAAGGAATTAAAAGGGATGGAAAGGAATTCAAAATGTTTTTTGAGCTGACTTGCAATGTTTTATTCATACAGGAGGAAGATACTTTAAGTTGGACTCATTTAACCTTTCCAAAAATATTTATTGATTCTGAAGTGGAAATATAATTGTGAATTATCAGAGCATTTAATTTCAAATTACCATTTCCATTTCAGAAGTGACCTAACGTAAAACATATGACAGGAGAAAATATTTCCAAAATCAAGCAAATTGTAACCATGAAAGTTGTCCTCCCTTTTTCTTTGCAATCAAGTATGTGCTTTTGGCAAGTTTTATTAAGTTCTACATAGACTGTTTCTTGCAGGCCTACTTTGATTTTAAGACCAAAGCTGTAATTACAAGACGATGCTTCCTCCCTGAGTTTTTTCTGGTTTTGTCCTACAATAAATGAATATATAGTTAAACATATAAATGTCACAGGGGCTGGTACTGCCATTCCTTTCCCTTGCGACATGTCAGGATTAACTAGATGTAAATATTAAAATGCACTTACTGTTATACAGTCTACATTTTTTTTTTATTAATTTTTAATGGCAGTTAGAAGTATTGACTTCAAAAAATATCTGTTACGATTTAATCCTTACTTTATTTTTTATTTCACCCCAATTGTTTCATATATATTTGGTAAACAGATGCCTCATGTTCTAGCTGCGTGTGATTTGCCAGCTACTAATATTCATGATTTGCTTAATCACTGTTCATGTTGTGTTCAGATTGTTGGTCATCTTAATCACATGTGATACAGGCGCTGCTGTTTCTCTGAATAACTAAACCACTTGAAAGCATGGACATTTGAATATCACACTAGTCAAAAAAATCTCAGAAAAATTAATGGGAATCTGAGTGACCAGGATCACTTAATGTTACCCAAAGCTTAGCATCTATCAACAGAATTATAAGGAACTATCTTCCTTCTGATTATCAATTTCCAAATGCCTACTGGTAAGCTCATATGTCTTTTTCTTATCTGAGGATCAATATGATTTTACTACCTGATGCCCTATAGGCATTCAGCAATATCTGTTACTCTATTACAAGACGATCAGAAAAGAACTGTGTGTTGGCAAAGTCAATGTTTTTTTTCTTGTTCTTGGTAAGAACACAGAAATAAACAAAAAAATTAAGAAAAGAACCCCACAATAAAAGGACCCCAAGATATCTTATAAAATAAATTTATGGCTGCAGGAGAGATTGTTTTGAAACAAAGTGGAAATTATTCTGAGAATGACAATTTGAGATGCTGTATTAATTATTTCCAAACAGCTCTCAGATAATGCTTTGTTTAAATGTCAGAAAGGCTCTGAAAATTCAATCAGGAATGGAAGGAAGGGAAACAAAGGTCCAAAACCATGTTCTTTTGTTCTTAAATGTTTTTGCCACCTATGACTAAAGACTCTGCAAACATGGCATAATCAACTTGGGGCATGAATACAGCCTGGCTTCCCATCTTGACATACTGGAACTGAAGAACCAGGCTTCTGAAAACAGACCTGATTTGCTGGGGACTAAGATTTACTGCACAAATGAAGTCTCAAGCTGCAATTTGCCTTTTACCTAAGCCAGCAAGACAAGACACATTTAGGAAGAACAGCTGGCTGCAGAGTTCATTTTTGTTCTTTATGTACTTGTCACTATAAAGAAAAAAGAGGAAATGATTGTGAAAGCGTGTGAGTGCAACTGTATCACACACCAAACTTGGGAGGCCTTTTATTTTGTTTTTCCTAAAAGATACTTCATTTCCATAGTAGAAGGACTTTTGTGGAAAACTGCACTTTTAGTGTATGCATTAAGCTCATCACAGTTCCATGATAAAATAACACATGCTATCAAATAAAAAGTTGCAAGCAATTCCTTAAAACAAACATGATTAGACTAACATAAAACAAGCAAAAAAACTCTGTAAGTAATAGAAAGAGATAACACAGCCTAACAAAGATCTCATTCTCAGGTCTTTCTGCAGTGTCTGGCAAGGTGGTGGTGTAAAGGCATGTATATCTGATGTCCTGTGTGTGTAAAGTCAACCCCAACTAGGTCTCAGTTTCAGTTAGGTCACTATGTGATCTCTCTGTGATTTAACACTAACTACAGCAACAAGGGAGTAGCAGGATGTGTCAAACGGTAGGACGAGATCAATGAGCCATGCTGGAAAAAACTGCAGCAGCTGCTCCTTGGCCTGAGGGCATTATTTATTTTTAAATGTAAATCCTATAGTTGAGATAAGATGTAGCATAACTTTGATTTTTCCATTCTGTGGTAGGACACTGATGTAGTGTAGAAGTCACCAATGCACAGAAATTCACCATGTCCTATCTCAGCCTTCTTGCAGGAGGATAGATTTCTTCCATTTCTTGGCATAATCTCAAATGCAGGGAAGTTTCCGGAGCCACAAACCCACTGAGTAGTCACAGACTTTTGTTATGCTCTTCACAGAATTAGGCAGATGAAAATTTTGTCAAAGAAGAAAACAAAACACTAAGATGAGCACGAAATACTGCCATTTGATGTCCAGCACAGAAGAGACAGGTCTCATCCCACCAATTGCACTCTCTCTAGAAAAGACACCATGTGAAGATGGACCTGTCATGTTTTAGAGGGTCTCTCACATTAATTTGAATGCTTGTTGCTAGGTTCTACTAAGAACTGAGGGGAGGGGTTATAATTATTAACGAGTGACTCATCTGCTCACTGATGATAAAAAACTCCTTGTATTCAGTGCTAAGGAAAAATAAATAAATAGTATCTTCGTTCCACTCACCAATTCAGGGAGGTGAAAGAAGGATGGAGGAAACAGAAACAAATGCACAAAGGGTTTGAACAAATTTGTCCATGTGCACCAAAAGGCTAAAACAGGTTAGATGTGACAAATAAAACACCCAACAGTGGCTCCAGGAAGGATCAGCTACATACAATGTGACTAAAGGCATAGATTACAAGCCCTTCTTTAGCTTAGCCTGGCACTCCAGCTCAGCGGCAAGAAGGGTCGTACAAATGTCTAAAGAGACAGAAACATCTTCTTAGCTGTACCATTGCTGACTCTTCTTTCTCTCTTCCCCCTCATCCTACCAAAATTTCTCCAGTCTTTCTCAAACGTGACCTTCTTTGCCCTCAGTGCATTTACTGTCAGGCTGCTCTTCAACTCCCCTGCTCTGACCCTTTGCCAGTAAGGCCAGTTCTCTCCAGTTCACATGAAACTGCTGTCACCCACCCCTGAATCTGAAAGAAAATGTCATTTACTGAGACACCTGAAACTTCTCCTCCCACCAGCTGGAGGACCATCAGGTCCAGTCAGGGTAGGGTGCTGGAAAACCATGGACAAGTGAAAGCTCACCGTCTGTGAGACTCCTGGTCACACTGTAAGCTTCACCTTCCTCCTCACCTCAAGAGGATATCGCTGTCAAAATGCATCTGGGGAGCTGTGAACAGAAGGTGTAGCTGTGGCGATAAGGAAAGGTCATGCTGTCCTTGCAAAGTGGGTTTCAGCTGAAACATTCATGGCTTGCTGTGCTACTTGGTCATGTGAAATGGGATTAGAAAATACTTAACACACCTCACTAGTGGCATTTGTCAAGCAAATTGAGATTTTTCAGGGATAACTACAAGATATTTTGATTTCAGTCAGCCTGCAAAAAAACCCTTGATCCTCTCCTTCATGAGAGTTTCTGGGACCTAACACATTTTTCTACTGACCATTTCCAGAGGAGGTAAGTTATCTGACCCGATTACTGGGAGAAAGTGCAATCAATAATTTGGAGAGCAAGGAATCAATGTTGTACTCTTATTTAAAAACCAATATGCAGAAAATATCTGCCAGTAGTAGTGATAACATTCACTTACACTGGAGATAACTCATGCAAAACGCCAATCAGCCATCAGTTTAGGTAACCAACAAAATGGTCTCAAGTCCAGATAAGTTATGTCCTATCAACACAGTTTGGCCTTTTTCTTTTTTAGTTTAGTACACTTATTTCACGTACAAACCATGCAGAGCTTTCCGAGTATCACATGTATTTACCTAGTCACAGCAATATTCAGGAAGGAGATCAAATGACTACTGAAATGACTGGGAAAGTTTTGATTTTTATTTCTGAGGAGACAGACGTTTGTTGCTGGCTTCTTTCAAACCAGACAGGGACTGCTGAGCGAGCCGTGACAGGCATTTTTTTTCCTCTCAACTTTTCCTTTTGCCATTTAACTGCTCATTGTTTTCATTCTGTACTGAAAGGGCAGACCCTTTTTTTTTTTTTTTTTTTGAGGTGATCTGATATCAATTCTGGTACAGTCAGTTTTTCCTTTCTAGCACACATACAGGTGCTGCCCTTTCACTGATATCACAACCCACCCATCCTGCCACTGAGACAAAGGATGCGGCATGTTTAAGACATCCCCTTTTCCTTTTGTGTTCTTAATTTTTATCTTTAGGCTGTAACAAAAGAAGGATTATTCATTCTAATTGATATGTATACTGAAGCTTTTCTGAGGAGCTTAGATATGATGAGAGAATGGCGAAGGACTCTTTGCACCTGGTGCCATTTTGAGCTCCCTTGGCTCCTCAGCCTGCCAAAGCAAATTGCAACTCTAAAGGCAGGAGGGGAAAAATTCCTTACTTCCTCCCCAGTGTGTGTATTTCCTCTAATATCACACATGTCTGATCTCCATAATCCATCTGGTTTGATCATATTGAGGTCTTTCAAACTCTGTCCTCCTAACTAAGTTAACTCAAACTCTGTAGTCTTAACTGGACAGTTGCAGCAATTTGTCTCAGTCTTGCACAGAAAGACTTATGCTCAGCCCTGACCTACCTCTTCTGGCTTCAGGGAAAGAGTCACACTGATGATTTTCTGCATCAGTGCCACACAAGTGTTTTCCAGGGATTTTCAGTGCAACATTAGCTCTATTAAAATAGACAAGGTGCTTTCAGCCATCATGTTCTTTCTCTTGATTTTATCCCTAATCCAGCTTTCTGTTCTGCTTAGAGCCTATGTTGGTATGCACTGGAATGCACCAGCCCTACCTGTCACCTTCTGACCAACCAGGGTCCAGGACCCTGGATTTACTGCTATTCCAGGGCCCTCTCCTTGTCTTACCTCTTTCCGTGACACCACAGTGATAGCTGATCTGCTGGAGGATTACAGACCAGTTCCTTCCTGAGGAGCGATTAGCAGAAGCTTCCTAAACACTCCATTGTACCACTCATACTATGGCTGCAGCCATCCTCTCATGTCTACTCTTATTTAGCTGCCATATCCTCTCAGCACGTAAGTTTTCCACAGCTGGAAGAACGATTTCAAAAGCAGACACTCAGAGGTCTTGATAATCTCACAGCATTTGTTGGCAAGATGCTCCTGGAATAATCCCACTTGGCCAAGTAAATTGACTTCTAGGTAGGGCTTGGCAGACAAAAGTTTTCTGGTCCCATAAATTGAAATGAAAGTGTTTACAATTTCCTTGGTCCAAACTGAGATAAAAAGTATGCAATCCTTCTGATGAGCTAGAAATGTTTAGTTCCAGTTTGACTGACAGATTTGCTTGTCATTTAACAAAACAGGATTTGAGCATGACCCCTTTTACTGTCAAGTTTCATATGAATTATTTTCAGTTTTCTTACAAAATGCATGAACCGGAAAGAAATAATAAAATTTATTGTCCAGGAAAAAGTAAGATGAGGTGCTCTAGCAATTTTCTCCCTAGAGTTTTTTCAATCAGGAAATTCATAAAACTGACCATTTCCTAATCACGTTTCATTCTGATAAATCGGTATTTTCCTGAGAAAAACAAGAACATTTATCACTGAAAAAATCCCACTCAGCTCTGCCTTCTATGTAGGTCAATAGAGATTCTGCACAGGACCACACCCTGACAGCACATCTCTTCCTTTTCTCCCATGTTTTGAAATCAACATCTTTTTTACTGAAAAGATGTTTTCTGACTTTTACTGCCACTGCTCATTTTGGATGCTGAAGTTGGCATCTTGGATTTGTCACAAATGTTTTCCCATGAAGATGAGGGTGTCATCAGAGACCCAGATCATGGACAGGACAGAGTAAATGACAGGAAGAGATAAAAATTGGAAACACTGTCATTCAAACATTCTGAAGTATGGAGACAACTGCTGCTCCTAGAGAAGTAGAAATACTTCTAAATTAAATGCCCTTTTCCCAGTTTTCTGTGCGGCACCACTGTGGGCCTTTTAATAACATGTTTACATCTGTTAATTTCATGCCAAGGTTTGACAGTCGCCCACGCAGAAGGTAATTTGAGTTCCTAGAAGCAGAAGTACTGCTTACAAGTTTCCCTCCCTCCTGTGCATCCTGGGTGGAGGTGGGCTGGGCAAAGAGTGACAGCTGGCCCATCACTGAAGCGCTGCATCACACTGGGTGATTTGTGGGTTTTGTTATTATTCCAGCGTACTGGGATGAAACCTTGTCTTTTGTCACAAGTTTAATGTGATGACTGGAAGCTGTTCAGCGCTCTGCGAGCACACCGGCCTCTGGACACTGATAGAGTAAATCCCAGCACCTTGGTGAGATCCTTAGTCCCAATGATTGAAGCCTACATGGTTAAGGCAAAGAGGAAACATAAGGGATAGAGTAATGGCCCATTTGGTGTTGGGTAATGGATTCCACAGTTATCAGGACTGGCTTGAAGGAGCCATGGATGTCTTCCTTCTGCCTTTCATATGTAGTGTTACTGCTTTTCAGTCTAGCACCTAGAGGACAGTTAGTCTCTCCACAAAAACAAACACATGACAACTCACTATGACAAACCCAAAGAAAGTAAGGCTGAGTGCTCAGAAAGACAACCGAGTACACACTTGGAACAAACTACCTTTTTTATCCCACAGATGATCTTTGTAGGTCAGGGCTGAAATGCATCAGCAATGCAAAAAGGGGTTGGGGGGTGAACAGGCACTGTCATCTCCCCCTCCCTCCCCTCTCTGTGGGTGGATAGCAAATGCAGCCTCAAGGATTATCAGTCTGCAACCCCTTGCCAGGGAGTTAGATTCACCCTAAGTTACCTGAAGTATATTCCCACCTACTACCAGTTACACCTTGATAATTTTGAATCAGCTTCCCATTTTGCTTTTTTGACCACAAGGACAAAAAGAAAAATAAACCCAGGGGATCAGATGGGTCTAACATCATTACATTGCAAGGTTCAGTCAGTGTCCAGAGTCCTCTGCAAAGACAGGGAGCAGGAACAGTTTGATAGGGATTGCCAGGGAGCTGCCAGCTCGGGTCCACCTGAGCAGGAGGCAGAGCAGAGATTGCAGGGCAAGGCTACACATGCCATTTTTATTTCCCATTGGGAAAAATTATGAGTTACGTTCCAAATTCCTGAGTAACGTGCTCTAGGTATTCCTGCTTTAGCAGGGGAGTTGGACTAGATGATCTCTAGAGGTCCCTTACAACTCTAAAAATTCCATGATTCCATGAAACGTAAATTTAAACAAGAAGCGCTAATGCTGTGAAGAGCGGTGTGGGGCAGAGAGGGTGGCAGCAAACAGTGGCTCTGAGGATGGGTCACATTTCTCACCCTGCACAGTGCACCTGGGGCTGCCTCCTTGCCTGCCTGCCAGTGCCCTGCACAGCCAGATACTGGGAGGCACCAGGCCCAGAATCACCCTAAAGAAAACAGAGCTGTGCTGGGGAGAGCAGGACAGACACAGCCTCTGATCCAAGAGATGATACAGATCTTTGCTGGGATCCGTAGGTTAAAATGGCTTGGTTAAGCATAATGACTTTATTCTTCCTGGCTCCTAGCATTGTTGGGTTTTTTTATTGCATCCCCTCAGTCCCTGAGAATTAGTAGTGGTTTCAGGGAAGGTCTGAAGCTCTGCTTTGCGCTGCTGCGACAAGGCAGCTATGAGCAGAGCGCACACAAAAAGCACTCTGTTGTGCTCAAGTGGCGATCTGCAGGCAATGCAAACGAACCACCAACTCAGGGCAAGCTGTAAACAAGGAGACTGTAACCAGCCTGAAACATGGCAAGAGTAAAAGTAATTATCTCTCTTCCTTCTCACCACAAGCTCAAATTTGCCTTAGTACAGCCTCTGTACAAGCAAGGTCCAATAGAAAATTAATACCCTGCATGGCAATGTTTCCTCTTTTCCGAGGAACAGAAAATACCAGTGACAATCGTGTGGCATCTGCTGGACTTATCTACAGTGAGCATTGTAATAAAGTTAAGAGGTGTCAATTTAATTAACTGTGACTTTATAAACTTAAAGTCATGCTGACTGTTTGCCTCTCTCTTCTTGTCAGAAGAGTTATTCTCTAACCCCAAAGATGGGGTAGATAAAATAAATCCCACTCTTCTTAATATCTCCATGACACTGCCCCAAAAAGACTAGATCAGCCCTGGCAAAAAATGATTCTTGCTTTAAGTCAATGCTATTTGTCTCCTTTGGGTAGGAAGGAGTTACCCAGTTTAAGAACCCTTCCTTACATACATTACAACAAATGACCGCTTTACATTTCCAATTTACTAATACATCATACTGGGACTTGTTGACTTCATCACTGATTTTTGCTCTCCCCTTTCATTTCTTTCTTGTTTTATTCAATCAAGCACTTGCTTTGTGATGCAAAAGTGTGCATAGGTCCAGGCAAGCCAGGGAGAGACTCAGTTTCCATTTTGTTACATCCTGTCCTGTGCTGCCATTTAGATGTTTCCCCCCACCCAAATTCCCAGTACACTTAGTCTTGCTGAGAACATATATGTCTGATGACGTCAGACAGACATGACATAGCATATACCTGCTTGTGTACCCCACCCCCCGCATGCCCAGCTTGCCAATTTTGGATGTTCATCAGCAGTGGCATCACCTCACCAAGAACACCAACCTCCAGTGTCTGCTGTCACAAAGTGAGTGCCCACTGCCCCTCCACACCCCTCACTCCCTTCCCTTCTCCAGCTGTTCCTATGCCTTCCGTCTCTTCACATGACATTTGCCAAGGTCCCCACTCTTTTACTGGGTGGTTTTATATACAGCAGAGTTGATCTGTCCAGCAAAGTTCTTCCTTAGCTTTGCAGGATTTACTAATTCCTCCAGAAAGCTGAAATCACTTTCACAGCTTTACTCTATTGCTCAGTTTTTCCTCTATTAGAAACCAAATTGTTATCCCTTGTTTCAAACCTCTTCACATCACTGTTTCAAAACTGCCAGGAAAAAAATCCTTCTTGACACTTAAAAAAAATAAATATTCTTTTTGAACTGCCTTTTCATGCCAAGAGAAGCAGAAACCAAACTGAGATTCATTTCTCTACATGAACAATCTTATCTGGGCTAACATGAAAATGAAGATAAAGTTATATATTTCTCTGATGCTTTTAAAATGCACGACAATAGATTTTTTTGCCATCAGAGGTAACTGTGTATAAATGTTTTGTGTACATATCTATATGTAGCTTATGTTATAGTTACATAGCTTATATATACATATAAAAAAACCTTGCACTTACCTTTGAGAAGTAACATTTATCCCAGGTTCGGTAAAATAGTCTCAGACAGGCACTTAGACCTTCTTTCTATGCCATGCATCCTTTTTTCAAAAGAAGATATAATCAGAAAAATCCTGGTTGATCTCTAGCAAACCAAAATGAAGACTAGACTGTTTGTCAGATGCAGCCTGATTCAGTAAAGTCCAAGTGCGTGAATCCCTGAGACTCCTTTTCAGTAATATCCAAAGCACAAAAAAGAGAAAAAAAAAAAAAAAAAAAAGAACAAAAAAAGTGAATAACTTGTTCTTTTCTTGTTTGGTTTAAAAACCCCAGTCTTGGAGGACTAAGCAGCCTGCAGGCTTTTCAAGCATTCTGATCCTAGAGCATCCCAAGGTAACACATGCATTTTGGTACTGCAAGTCTTCAAGTTCATACTAGCAAGCCCGGCTTCTGTGTATGTGCGTGTGTGCTGGGGAGGGGGGTCGAGTTGTATCGCGGGGGGAAGAGAGACAGGGAGATACACACACACACACACTCACGCAGAGATCGAAAAAGGAAAAACAGCAAACTGGAGTGATCTCACAAAGTGCTCTAGATGGCAGAGCCTGCACAGCTTGTAAGACAAGCAATGTGCA
>VYXH01010101.1:0-30140 GCA_013397275.1 Burhinus bistriatus | reverse complement strand
AAAAAAAAAAAAAAGGAGCGAGAGAAAAACCCGAGAGAACTAGCAGGCAGCTTCAGGAATTTCTTCTTACCTCTTCTGACGACGCAACATACAGCAAGTGCTTAGTGCTGCACATGAATCCGTGCAGGCACGGCTCAGTCAGACCCCTCACTTCTGAAATAAACAAATATGTAGCACAGAAAAGGGAAGAAAATCAGAAAGGAGAGGAAAGAAGGGTACGAAAAGAAGCTATTAAACAAGTAAAGAGTGTCAGGGAGGAGGCTGGAGTGGGCAGGAGGCGAATAGTTGGTACGGAACGAAGCATCCAAAGTCCTGTTCCTAACACAGATTGGCTCTGTAATTATGTGGCAAAGCACTGCCTTCTAAGCCATTGCATAATAATAGAAACCTAAGCTGTGTAGACACAGCCTGACATGCTAAATCCTCAGGAGCTACACTCAACATTTGTCAGTGGAAAGCGTGTCAGTTCTCTGGGGGCGGGGGAAGCTGAGAGAAAAGGGAAAGGGAGAGAAATTTTACTGCAAAATGCACAAGCTGCAGCTGCAAAGAGCTCTCAGGTAGCGCCAATGCTTCAAATGTTATAATGGAAGTTGTATATATCTGTATCTATATAGGGAGAGATAGATAAATACAATAACACTGTCAGCTCCATTCATGCTATTCAATACTAGAAGAAATTTCCCTTCCTATATTTTAGTAACTAAAATGACAAAGAAAAGAACACGTACAAAAGCTTTTCTGTGATAAATATTATTTCTAATGCTGGTGGAGAGAAGTAGTTCTCCCTTTGTAATGAACAGTATCGGAATGTCTAAATAAAACCTGAATTAAGGCAAAAGAACTCAAAAGTATTGATCAGACTTTCCCATATACTGGCAGGTTCCTCTCTCCAGCCATCCAGACACAGAGACACATTTTCTTCTGTGTCCCTTGGTGGAAGAGGCTCCTAGACACAGCCAGGGAAAAGATGAGCACTGACTAAATAAGAGTAGGCAAAAACCCAATTCATTCAAAGTACCGCACACCAGTATCAATACACCAAACAATTTACAATGCACATGGAAGGAGTTAAAAAACAAGAAAGAAGTATAGTTTTGCAGTGGAAATTTACCTGGAAATTGTGGCCCTGACTCACACCTATGGTCCATCTAGTCCAGTATCTTGCTTCTGGACAGCGATCAGTACTACCTACCTCCGAGGAATCTGAATGAATTTGTGCAGCCAGGGCTAACCTGTTCATGGGCAAAGCTTCTCCTTAATCCCTGTTCTTTAAAGATTAGTTAATGCACTGAAGCATGAGCAGGGGAACAGTCTGCCTCTTGCACATCCAGATTAAACATGTAAGGTCTGATTCTGAGGTCCTTTGTAGCTGGCATAAAGTACACTTCTTTTTAGGCACTGTAGATCTAAAGAGTAAAATCTTCTGATGCTTTGTAAACATCCCAGTGTGAAAAAAGGGCACAAGTTCAGAAAGAACTGTAGTATTTCAGTCTGGAGAGTAAGAAGAATATTCTTATAGCCTCGTCTTTCCTAGTTACTCTCCTCATTTACTGCTTACTCCTGGTGGAAACATCAGATATATTTCAAGAGGCCATCCAGTGCAGGCAGGAGAACCAGGTCACTCAGCTAATATGTAGGTATCAAATTTGGCCTTTAGAAAGTCAAACCAGACTGATCTGAAAAATTTGAGGATATTTTTGAGAATGACTACATAGAGCAACACATACATTTTCTGGAGGGGCTGATGAAAAAGATTCTGCAGCAAACTTCAGATGCCTTACTCTTACCAGTTTGCTCCTTTGACCTATGCCTGTTGGGTTCCTGGGTGACTCTCTCCACCCCTAAGGCAAAGACTGCAGATGTTGCACATAAGGGAGTTACACTGTGGTAGAACAGAGGACGAAGGACTGTGGACAGAGCAATTGCCTATTTCGCAGCATATCCAGCTTTCCGTGGCTTTATGTGGAACAGTGCTGAAGGGCTCTTCTTGGGAGGAAGGCCAAGAGTTACAACAGTTGGTAACCACCTTACTGGGCACGGAAATAATGGCCTGGTCAAAGAAAGAGTTGAGAAGCTGGTAACTGCCAAACTAGGCATTAAGAATCTTAAAAAATCACTTCATTTACTAGATGACTAAAACATGAATTTAAGAAGCTAACTTTAAACATAGCTCTTGGGAATCCTGGGCCAATCATGTTGGCTAGAAAATCAAATTGAAGCTCTAATCATGTCTGTGCCTTATAAAATAAATGTCAGTGCTTCACAGACAGAGAAGACATCTCTTAACGACATCAGGAATTAATAATAGACTCTGGGACTAGTGTTTCAGAGTCTGATTTGAAAACAAAGTATTGCTTGCAATGGCAGAAATCAATGCACTCCATCAATGCACTCCCAAAAATGTTTCAAAAATCTTTCACCAGCTATAGTTGTGACAGTGTCAATTCCCAAGGAAAAATCAATGATCCAACCCTGGCAAAATGTGACCCAAAATGGATTTTCATGAGGCTGTGGTGTGGTGGGTTCCCCCTGTGCTAGGCCAGTGTTCTTTCTAGCTTTCCTTGATGCCCTTTAAGACTTAAATCGAAGTTCTCAGGCATTTGCCTCGTAGCTTCTTCTCTCCACTAACCATTCTTGACATGTATTGCTTCTCTCCCAAGTAAGGAGCTTCTCTGTGAATCAATCTCTCTCTTTCTTGGTCATTCTAGCAGGAAGAGAGCTACCATTTCCGTTCCTCTCATTTGTTCAGGCCTCCCCTCTCTCCAATCCTGCCTTAGTTCACAAAGGTCAGTCAACATGGGTTGCTTTAGCTACATCTGCTCTCATTTCCACCTCCAGGGAAATCCTATCACCACCCAAAGAGCCACAGGAGAATCTTGCTCTGCCTAGGTAGTGATCATCTCACAGGCCCACAACACTCATCCCTGGAAAGAGCTGTCAAGGTTCAATGTCCCGTTCCTGACTTAGACCTGGAAAATACATGAAAGATCATAACTACAGATTACTAACTCCATGCTCACTGAACCTTTAAAACTGCTGCATTGCTGAGCGGCTGAATCTTTCAGTGATGCAGCAAATCCTGTGCCCCAACAGAGTGCACAACTTCTATATGAAGAGATCTCATAAAGCCCTTACGATCACATTCATACAAGTTCCCTTGTACAGTGGCAACCACCCACAAGACTGAGCTTGACACAGGAATTTTGTAATGGGGACACTCTCCTTTGACATGCAGTGCCAGGTACAATACCCAAACCCACAAAAAGTTTGAACTAGGATAGCAGAGCAAGACAAAGATAAAATTGAGATGCTGTTGCAATCTCCAGGACAACTTTACCTGCCACAAACAGAATTCTTCTTTCCAAGTCTAGCACACAACGTACTGAAACCTTTGACCATCTAATTGACAATACAATTTAGAATATATATGTAGACATTGGCATTTCCCATTTCCTGTCCACCCCCTTCCAAACTGAAGTAGCCAGCACTGGTCCACACAACTGTTTAATCAATGGCTGCCAATCAATTACCCTGATTGAAGGATAGTCTAAAAAACATTTGGCCTGTGGCCCTGCTGATGAAAACAGTTATCAGGAGTTGAATCTACCAGCTTTCAAACATTGGAGATTTGGGGAAGAATCGTATATTTCTTGGGTGCTGTTCAGCTCAGCTCTTTACAAATCATTGAATGGCTGTTTACACATGTATATGCCAGTACGAAATACCCTTCTCACTTCCTCCGCCCACACATCCCTCTGCTTTTAAAAACACCTCCAGCCAACAGACAAAATGAATATGCTTTCTTTCCATTTCCTGCATCATATCATGGGGAAATCCTAGTCTTGAACTTCTAGGCCCAGAGATCCAACAGACAACAGGCGTTGTTTCACAGTGCAGCAGACAAAAAAAAAAGATCCTTGAGGCTGTTGATGAGACTAAGGCTGCACAGAAGCTCCCTTCTGCAATGCGCTGCTATGAAAAGCATAGACCAATATCGCATAAGAAATATGAAGACAGACTTTTTTCAAATACTTCAACAACTCCACAACAATCTTTCATTGTCCATCTTGTAGCTGAATGCAGAAGAGTTTCCAAATTACCAGGAAACAGTTGTTTCAGGTCATAGAATCAATTACACATTCATTATCTACTCCATTTTAAGCATTCATCCCAGCTGGAATAATCGGGATACTTATGCTAACCTTATGAGGATCCACTATAGCTTTGTAGATACTCCAAAAGGTCAGCATAACATTTTTATCGCAGGTTTATTATTCTTTCCAGGTTCTCCCTTTACAAGTAGGGAAATCCTTGTATTTCTATTTTGCATAATCACATGTCCGGCTCAGTGAGTGAAATTTAATGCCCTTTGATTGATAGGTTAAGCCAGAAAGGATCATTATGGCCATCTCATTTGACCTTCTGCATAACCTCAGTCACAGAATTCCTCTCTGTGGCTCCTGCATTTATCTTCATACTATTGGCTGATACAGAAAATATCCTTTATAAAGACAGTCTCTTGATTTAAAGATTTCAAGTGATAGAGCATTCATTCCCCACTCTCTTTATAAGCCTGTCCAATCTTTAATTGCTCTTATTGTGAAAAAAAGTCCGCACTTCATTTTGTTAGTCAGAAGTTTCTGGTATGTTATCAAAAGCCCAAAGTGATAATTACGAATTATAGCTGGGTATCTCCTGATCAGAAAACTCAAAATGAGGAATAGCAGAAGTTTATCCCAGATAAGTGCATTTGTTCCACTGGGGGCTAAAGAGTGCTATTTGAGACCAGTGCAATCTATTTACTCAACAAACAAACAAACAAACTTCGTGTTTAATGGCCATCTGTTTCAGCATGATGTTCATCAGAATAAAGAGACCGCCTCAGCAATGCTTTCCCAATTCTTGTAATTTGATGGAAAGCACGGCATTAGCCTCCACAGTACACCTGGAGGCAGCAGTACTCTGCTGCCTGCCTGTCAGGAAGCAGGACCTCAACCTGGTGGGTGTGCAACCTCTGGCTTTGATTCTTTCTGTGTGCACAATACTCCCAGCCAGCACCAAAATCCAGGTGGGCAGCAGATGTTCCGCGCGCAGTCAGTGCAATAAAGGCATGGCACAAAAGCAGTGTGGATAAGAGCCTTCATTTTACATTTTGACCCTTGCCACACAGAATAAGGGATGCTAACATTTTTGACCATAGGAAGAGGATACGTGGACTTGTAACACAGGCAAGGGGTCCTGTTAGGTGAGGATGCTGGTAGGCTGCAATTCTCTATTGCAATTCCACAGGAGCAATGTAAGGGAGGTCAGGCTCTCCCCTGGTCTGGCTGGGGCTTGCTGCAGCGACTCCCCTACCAGTCTCACATTTGCATCAGCTGAATCATTTGTCTGGATGCGTTGTTACATGATACAGATCCTGGTTTGCTTTCTAATTGTGACTTTAAAGATAGTTTGTCGGGAGAGAAGGTTGTTAGAGGTTTTTTAACCTCTAAGAAGAGAGGAATCATGAGAGATTGGGGACAGGTAACCCTTAGACAGGATTTGTCAACCAGGGATAATGTTGTGAAACCAGTCTTACACTAATCATGTGAGAAGACAGGTACTCTAGCATACAATGGACAAGAGCCCATATCTAGGACAAGGTCGGCCAATTAAGCTGTTTATGAACAATCCTCATACTTTCAAGTTTGTGTGTCTCAGCCATGGAAAGGAATTGTTACAATTTTGTATCTAAATGAATAAAAGTATATGGGGGAGGCAAGAGTCTTTTGGCCTGACTCTTATTTTGTATCACAACTACAGCCATCAGCATAAATAAAGTCAGTATTTGCTAAGAGTTGCCACGTTATAGTGTGAAGGTGGCAAACAAATGAATCCATCAATAATCTCAATAGTCTGCATTGTAAATTGTGGAAAGAAAGGACCATTCTGCCCAGTCACAAAGCACTTATTTTCTGTGGTCACCATTGTCTGCAAGTTATTAGACTTGCCAAGGATGGGGGCGGGCACTTAATAGGAAGAATCCCAGAACTCTGAAAGGAGTTAAGATTGTATCACAGGGCTTGCAGTACACAGAGCAAAAGAGACAATACAAGGTGGTATTTTTCTTAGCGAAGCTTAAGCATGATGCAAAAAAATGGGTTTTGTCTTCCTAAAAGAAATTTTACATTACTTCAACAAACTCTTTTGGGTGGAAAAGAAGAAAAGCAGCAAGAATCCATGTAGAAAACCCACAAACTAGGCAGCATGAACTTAGGATCTGACTTGAAAACTGAGGGATATAGGAAAGTTTGATGCAGAAAGGAATGGGAAACAGAAAGGGGTGTGAAGGGGTGTGAAAACCATGCCACCCCCTAGAAGGCAGTGTATGATGTCTGCCTGCTGTGCTGGGCCCCAGCCTGGGAGGAAGATGGGATCCCTGCTTCCCTTCCTGCTTCCTCTTCCTGAGCCTCACACCAATGAAGTGGGTGCATGTAGGAAGGAGGTCTGAACAGTTCCTTCCTGGCTCCCACCTGAGACCTTGGAAACCTCTGCAGAGTGTGGAAAAGTGAGGTTCCTACTCTCACTCATAACCCAGGTGGGCACACCCAAAGAAAAGAGAAGGAGGAAATTTTGAGCTGCTGCACAGAGTAGCAGTGTCAGGATAACGAGTGATTTGCATTCCTCTCTCAGCCTCTGTTCTTATTGGATTCCATCAGAGGAAAAGAAGAAAGGAGAAAATTAGTCCATATCTTCTTTCTTACTTACTCCATATCTTCTTACTTATTTACTTCTTAATGTTAAGGGAAATCAAAGAGAAAATGGCAGCTGTCTTAAAAACATCAGTGAATGCAAGACCTAAGTCAAAGTACCTAAATTTAAGCTGTGATCAGAAAGGCACACAGTGAGAACCTACTTGTCTGTGAGGACCAACAGGGGACACATAGTAATTTCTGAAGTTTTGGGTTATCTCAAGCATGGTATGAAGCGTTTTAAGAATGACCCCAATACAGAATATTTTGAGATGGTTTTTGCTGTCCTCTGTGCTCTCAGCTTCCAAAGGGAAGTGGGACTTGTGGTTCTTCAGTGGGAGCTGGGGTGTCAGGGCATCTCAACATGTCTTAGCTCTGCTGCTATTCTGCTCAGAGACGCTGGAGAAGACAGAGCATGTAAGCAATAAGCATACATGGAGGAAAACATTTCTCATGTATTAAAAACTTGAGCATCTATTGCAAGACATGTGCGATCCTGCTCAATATTGCAGCATTTAATGCAAAAACTTTGGGAATTCAATTTTTACAGTAAGTTTGTTCTATAGAGGTTGGACAATCTTTGCATGAGCTGCTGCTTCTCTTCCCCAGCTGCCTCCATCTCGCATGTTCACAGAGACAACACATGGAAGACAGTCTGTACTTCCTAGAGCATCAGAGTGAGTAAGGCTGATTGCGTGTCTGTATTTCCTTATAAAATGTTAAATATTCGTAGCTATGTCAAATTAAATGAGTTTCTTGTGCTGCTATTCTTTTCAGCTCTTTGGGACCTCCTCAGATGATACCTGTCCTGCTACTATGTAATCTATCTCCGGAGACTTCACCTTTATCTAATGTTGTTCATGGAAGCTCAGTTTCAGATCAGAATAAAGGAAAAATACAATTTTCAGAAGGACTTGATTACTGATCTAACTGCTGTGTCTTTATCACAGTTGTATTCTAGGAGAGATGGAAAACGCCTTTGTGGTTACAGGCGTAAGAAAGACATACAGTAAGGCTTGGAAGTTGGTGCACTATAGAGCAAATAAATATCCTCTAGAAGTTAAAAGGAAATTATTCTAAAAGAGCTACAGAAATCTCTAAGAAACCAGGCACATAAATGTACAAACTAGAATGATCAATTCTTGCTTTCTTTTTGACAGCTGCTCCCTTTTCTGTACGTAGGATTGAACATGAGACCACCAGCGCAGAAGCCTGAAATGTTTCCACATTTCTCCTGTACTTGAAAATCATTGTCTCTGTAATTGGGCATAAAATGGGATATTTAGAGCATATTGACAATTACTGTACAGCTGGATGAAAAACTGTTGAGACAATAATTGTTTTTACAAGAATTAGGCAGCTGAAAATAATAAAAGCAGAGGATACCGGGACACCAGGTATAGCTGGGCATTATAGGATGAAATTTAGTCAAGTGAAAAAGCCTTGATAAGTGTAAGAAAAGGTGAAATTATACAACATGTACATACATACACAGAGATGCACACAATGTCTGTGATAGCTGGAGAGCTGCCTCAGAGACTTTGGGGTCCTTCAAAGGCTGCAGTAGTCCACAAGTGACTGACTACATTCAAAACGCAGCCTTCCACATCTACAGGGCTTATAAACAAGATGGAATGTTGGACAGATAAATTGATGTGTACTGATGAAGAGAAGTGGCCCCGCTGATCATCACTTTGATCTGAGCGGTCGCCCTGACCCCAGACAGCCTGCAGAACTGTGGGATGCTTGATGACCCAAGGCCCAATGGGCAGCCTACTCCGGCCATCCCTGGACTGCCCATTAAATTAACAGATGCTGGATCAGGCCTTTAGTTAAGAGCACTTCACACAGAGCATATCTTTAGACTACATCTCTATCACTACACTTTGTACTGCTTTAACTTAAATGGATGTTGCTTTTCCTGCCTAGGAGCTGGCTACAGAAGCACTTACAGCTGCTGCGAACAGATACCATCAAGCTGACATCATCCTGCTTTACAATGAGGGTTGAATGCACCCCAAAGCATCCCTATCTCTAGATCTCACATCTGCTCCCATGCTGCAGCAGTGTAGGAGGAGATGTTGCAGAAAGGCAAGGGGGTGCAAATGCCCCAATGTGTTTACTCCTTCCATGCTGCTGAACTGCTTTACAACCTACCGTAAGGGTTTAATTCCTAGTTTCAATAGAGGAAAAAGTAGGAATAGAGGTACTGTCAGGTCTCCCAGGGTTCCTGGGAAAAGATGGGGAATCTGTCTGCCGTGGCAGAATGAACTTTAAAAAAAAAAAAGGGGGAGGGGGGAGTGGTAGAGCCAAACTAACCAAATGTGGAAAAAGAGCAGTGACCAAAGGTATACGGGTGAGACAGGGAAGTGGAGCATGAACAGGAACATCACAAAGGGTTTTGAGACTTATGTGTGTATAAGAACAAAGAATTTGAGTGAAGAAAGGGGAATCTAGAGCAAAGGAGAAAATTAAGGTAAGAAAAGATGATGTGGGAACCCAAAAAGGGAATTAGTGTGGGAGCCAAAAGGGGCAGAAGGCATTTACAGTTGTCTTCTTCCTTTCTGTTCTGAGTAGTAATGTAAATATGGGTTGGTAGCTTTAGCATCACCAGGCAAGACAAACCATTTTGTGCAACATCACTGGAGTGTGCAATATTTTTAAAGGCTTTCCCACCATCTTGTACTAGCATATTAACATGAGTGCCTTGAACCCTGAGATGGGTGCTTCTAAACAAACAAACATAACAAGAACACCCTGCTTCACAGCAGCTAACTAGAGATAATCTCTGCAATTGTAAAAACTGTGGAACTGAAATGTTAATTTCTTTCATGCCAAAAGGTTTCAAAACAAACACTCTCTTTGTTTAGAAGATTGTATTTTATAGAACCTAGAACAATTTCCCCTACAAAAATAATAGTAGTTAAAACCTTCCCTTGGTAATAAAACCATAATGTTTCCTGAATGTCTGATGAGAATGCATTTTGGGAAGCCTGATGTGCAATCAAACACCAAATTATTTCTGTTTTCACGTGATATGTGTAAGTGCTTTTCTCTTATGTATGCAGGCAGAATAGAGGGGCGTTTATACATATATATATATACACGCTTCGATTTTGGCAGCACATTCCTTTTGATCAAACACGCCATTGCTTAGAGCACAGAAAAGCAAAAACAGAGGCAGACGTTAAAGAGCAGAGAAACAGAGCTCTGCGCTGGGGTGCAGGGTGCAGCCCTTCCCTCCCCAGCACTTGTGTGGGGGCTCAGTGGTGGCTCCAGGACCAGTTCCCATCACTGGCTGCACAATTAGGCAATGCACAGTCAGGCAATGAAAAGCAGCTTTGTCACTGTCAAGAAACCTCTCTGGCTGAGAACAAGGTCTGCTCATTTACACAAGGACCACAGCTCAGCCACAGATGGCATCCAAAAAGGCATCAGCCAGAAAACAAACAGTAAGAGCTACACCATGACTTGGCACAAAATATGGTCACAGAACATGAAACTCACTCTCAGTTTTACAGGATTAAGACTTCCACTCAGTTCTTGGACTGTCTAGTTACTCATAGTTGGAAAATCAGTTGTTGGTGCAGGCGTTTACCCTTGCACATCCACATTGCATTTGGAGTCTTGCTGAGACAGGCCAAGAGCAAAATTATTTGACAGAACATTGAACGCTCTTCTTCCTGGATAAAGGGGACACCCATGCAAAGATGATGAATTAGGTATCTAACCACCACTGCTGTCAGTAACAGCTAGACGCCAAACCCGCTAAGGCCAGGCAAAAGAGCCCACGGAACACTCACCTGCATCGTCAGGCACGCAGATGTCCGCAAGAATTTGATCTGAGTTGTCAAGGCATTGACATTTCATGGGCCAAAGCCCTTCAAAATCACACAGAAAGGTACTTCACCTTCCTTAGTGGAATTTGGGTCAGACCTTACTGAACACGTAAAGCTGGCCATATACTTTTTCTTTGATAAATTTCCTTCTCTTTGAGATGCGTATTTTAATAATTTAGCCAAACAGGCACTTGCACTGCTATGTACATTCTTTCTATGCAGCAGGACAGCACTCCAAGTGCTGGGAACCAAGAAGCTCAGGGAACAAAACCATTTGCTGTGAATCTCATTTATCTACCCTCATACAGCGTATAGCTTTCCTGAGGTGCAGTACAAGGGCTGAGATGGTTAACTAAAAAGCTAACCCAGCTAGAAAGGTAAGAAGCTTTCCAGAAAAAGAAGAGGTTGCACTCTCTACTTCTCCCCAAGTTATTTATTTAAAACAAGTTGGTATTCACACTGTCTTGCACAGCATCCTCATAGGCAAGCTTAGGAAGTGTGGGTTGGATAAATGGAAAGTGGGGTGGATTGAAAACTGACTGGCAGATAGAGCTCAGAGGGTTGTGATTAGTGGCACAGAGTCTAGCTGGAGGTCTATAACAAGTGGTGTTCCCCAAGGGTCAGTCCTGGGTCCAGTCCTGTGCAACATATTCATCGATGACCTGAATGAAGGGATAGAGTGTACCATCAACAAGTTTGCCGATGACACAAAACTGGGAGGGGTTCCTGACACACCAGAAGGCTGTGCTGCCATTCAGCGTGACCTGGACAGGCTGGAGAGTTGGGCAGAGAGAAACCTCATGGAATTCAACAAGAGCAAGTGTAGGGTACTGCACCTGGGGAGGAATAACCCCATGCACCACTACAGGTTAGGGGTTGACCTGCTAGAAAACAGCTCTATGGAAAGGCACGTGGGAGTCCTGTTGGATAACAGGATGACCATAAGCCAGCAATGGGCCCTTGTGGCCAAGAAGGCCAATGGCATCCTGGGGTGCATCAAGGCAAGTGTGGCAAACAGGTCACAGAAGGTTATCCTTCCCCTCTACTCTGCCCTGGTGAGGCCGCACCTGGAGTCCTGTGTCCAGTTCTGGGCTCCCCAGTTCAAGAAGGACAGGGAACTGCTGGAGAGGGTACAGCAAAGGGCTACAAAGATGATTAGGGGGCTGGAACATCTTTCTTATGAGGAAAGGCTGAGGGACTTGGGTCTGTTTAGCCTGGAGAAGAGAAGACTGAGAGAGGATCTCATCAATGCTTATAAATACTTAAAGGGAGGGTGCTGGGAGGATGGGACCAGTCTTTTTGCAGTGGTGCCCAGTGATAGGACAAGAGGTAATGGGCACAAACTTGACCATAGGAAGTTCTATCTAAACATGAGGAGGAACTTCTTCACTTTGAGGGTGGCAGAGCACTGGAACAGGCTGCCCAAAGAGGTGGTGGAGTCTCCAAATCTGGAGACATTCCAAACGCACCTGGACACCATCCTGTGCAACGTGCTTTAGGTGACCCTGCTCTTTCAGGGGGTGTTGGACTAGATAATCTCCAGAGGTCCTTTCTAACCCCTGTGATTCTGTAATCTTTTTCCTTCTGGTTTCCAGCCTGAAAGAGAGATAGTCCTAATCTAAAGTTCAAGCCTAAAGCTTAACTCATTCTCTTGTTTTTAACCCTGATATGAAATCAGTGGTTTTGTCAGACTAGGTTTTTAAAACTATGCAAGTAAGACCAAGCTCTGAGGCAAGTAGGAATGAACTTAACATGCAGAGTCCCCCAGAGCGTAGTTTTCTTTACATCCACCTACAGAAGAGAAACTGACCAGGGGTAAAAACACTTCAGAGGCTTGGGCTCTTCTCAAGCATACTTAGGCTGTCTGAATTTGAAATTTCACTGAAAATTCAAAATAGCCTTATTTTTCTCCTAGAGAGGGTTTCATACTAAAAACAGATCTTTAAAAATATTGCTGCTACTGATTTTCATGTGAAAGTGGTCAGTTTGGTATATGTTTCCAATCATACTACTGTTTTCTCAAGATAGATTAAGTCACAAGACGTATAAAAGCAAAATTGAAAATTAAAATAACAAAATTAAATTTCATCAAACCGTGCAATTGCTAATTCTAGTTCAGTGCTATATCTAAAAGGCTAAATCAAGCCTCAAAGTAGCACTGAAAACAAAGTCAAGATCCCAAGTATCCTGAAGTTCATCTCAAAACCATTGCAGCTGTGCCATGTTTCCTATTGAGTACTTCCCTTTGCAGACACACAAACTGATATCCCTGATGGCAGCAAAGAAACCTAATTGTGCAAATTATTTAAGAAAACTGGAAGCGCGTGTTTATTAACCAGATTCAGAGCATGAATGAGGGAAATTCCTTTGGTGGGAAGCAATCAAACTGAAATTGAGGTCAAAAAAAACCTGTAGGAACAGCATTTTGTTAGGCATTGTCAAGCAAATGGAGTGAAAAAAGCTTCAAAAAGGCCAATAACCACATCATGATTAAGACTTAAGCTCATCCCTTCTGCTATTAACTCCAGCTACAGCCTGAGTTCCTGATCAGGAGTAACATTACCAATACAAGGTTATGAATGCATGTAAATCTTGCCACCTTTTTTATGCTCTCTAGAGTCTGACTGAGGTTTCAGTGAAGACCTGTGACAGGATTTGATAAAGCTTTCTACAGAAAAAAAAAAAAGGAATAATACACATGCAACCTTTAAAAAACTTTAATGAGTCCTTGTCCATGTTATTCTTGACCAGCTCTACACGTCACAACTTCTGCACTAATGGCACTATCTCACAAAATTGTTGTCAAAGGTATTTTGAAGAAAAGCAGGAAATTTGGAGGCATATAAGATTGAGTCTGAATTTACTGTTTACATCAGAGAAAATGGTCCCAAAGGGAAGATCTATTCAACTGAACGTTGGATGTCCAGATTGCAGAGTCAAGTTGTCAGATTCAGGAGGCTGCTGCAAGTCAGAATTTCCTAAAGAACCTGACACAAGGTCTTTATCAAAGGCAGGAAAGACGACGTTGTTCAGCTCGGTTCCCCCTTTGAAAGCTGCCATTTCTTATCACTTCAGTTGTCTAGCAGCTGCGCGTCAATGCAGCAGATATGTAAAACCTGACAGGGTAAATACATGCAGAGTATGCATGCAGCCTGTGTGCCGTGCCCTCTGTGCAGTGTCCTGAAGGAGAACAATTTAAGCTCTGTCACTGCAGTCATTTGGAGCTCCCCTGGATGATGCCTGATAAATACCCCAATAGAGAAATCCTGCATTGAATACGATGGGTGGGCAGGCTTTGTCCACCTCCAGCTTCTAGGTACAGTCAAATAAGAAAGACTATGTTCACAATGGTTAAAGTTTGGACCCTTAAACTGTGGTAAAGCACCAGCCACAGCAGAACTGAGGTATTCTACTATTCAAGCCCCATACAGAAACTAGTCCAGGGTGCCTGAAAGCACCTACAGAAATGTGTTAAACAGCCCTAAAAAAAGATGCAAAAAGTGGTACTAAAGGTTTCGTGACCTCCACCATGTGGTTTCTTGCCTTTATCAAATGAGCTACAGACACCAGTAAAGCCACCGTGGTAGTGAAGGTTCTGTGAAAAAATTTTGCAGGTGTTCACTGTGCAGTGAGTGACTTCTCCTTACCCCTGTGCATTGTGTGAAATAAACTGCACACATACTTGGGTGGGGAAGTATATGGGAGGCCAGGTCAAATGTATATCCTCTGCCTGTGGAGGTGATTCTAAGGAGGCTAATAAATCTGGATTTTCTTCACAGGTTTGCCCACCTATACCTGTAGAGAGCTGCAGCTGTATCTCAGGTCAGGGTTATAAAAAGAATAGCCATCCACTCCCTAAAGATCCAATTCACCTCTGTGCAGAGAATCAGCACACTGACTCTGTCTTACTTACGCCTATTCTTGATGGCTTAGCAAACCAGTGACCCCACGCTAGCTGTTTGCAAACGGACGCACATCAGGCTTGAAAGGTACATCTCACAGGGAATTTACCAACATGCAATTGTCGCCTGAATAGCTCTGGCCAATTTTATAAAGTGAATTAAAATTATTTTTACATGTTCTATATGTGGCAAGTCTAGAATTTATTTTAAAAGTATTTTCCCTCAGGAAAAAAAAATGGAAAATAACCATTTTACTCCTCCTCACATTGTTTAAGAAGCAAAGAATGTCATAGTTAAAGCCTGTTTTCATGACATTTTCTGAGCTTGTAGAGTTTAGTAAAATCTAGGGAACACATTTTGTTAGACCTTATATTCAATTTTTGTTGTCATTGCCAATATACTTCTATTACATTGATAGAAAAATATATCCTCTCTTTCTCTATTGCCAAGCATCGTACAGTAGGTGAAGTGCCTGTTGTATATGTAGAAGCAACTGAGAGTGCTAAACAGAAAGGTTGCTGTTATAGCCAGCCTAACTTCAGGTCAGAGCAAGAAAAAATATTCACAGCAAGACTTCAGCCCACCTTTTCCCACCCTTGAAGATCAGATGCACTGTATTAAACCACAGCTTAAGCCTTAATTAGCTGAATGTTGCCTGCATCCCACAGAAAGGACACAGGCACACTTTATAACTTATGCCGGGGTATGTTCTGCGGTTCTGAGGCTGCAGCTTTTCTCATTTTGTTTGCATTGCCTTCATGGATGGAAAAGTGGTGTCCTTCTGTTGGGCAGCGCTGTGCTGCATGGTGCTGCACACCCAGAAACACCACTGGGGCACAGAGCTCAGGCTGGGCTGCAGAGGGTTTGGGACTGCCCACTCCACACGGAAAAGTCACTAACAACCCTTTCTTCTACCACTGCAAATTTAATTGGAAAGAATATAGCCAAACCTCTCTCTGGATTCTTGAAGGGAGAGAGGCTAGCGGGGCTCAGCGACCCTTGTTGTGCCACACGTGCTAGCATTAGCAGCACGGGACCTCGTAGCACCAGCCAGGACAGAGCTGGGAGCCCTCTGCCAGAGGATGTCCCTGCCCAGGGTACAAGCACCAGGATGTTCCCAAGAGCATATGCCTCCATGAGGGAGCCTGTCTAAGGTGCATCCGGACAAAGATCAGTGATGAGCACAAAAGCGACATCCACACCTTCCCCAAGCCTGGTTTTACCTGGAGTTGGGAGGATGCACGGTGGATTAAACTCCACTCTGTGGGAGAGAGGATCCAGGACCTGGCTTTCCATGGGAGGGGAAGAGGAGAGATGCATGGTACCATGTAAGCAATATAGTGCACAATAGTCCACCTAAAGTATCAGGCAGAGTGCCTGACAATTTTAGTTTTAATTCATTTTAATAGTGACAAGGCTGCCCCGGATGAGATATCAAAAGCTTTGTAAAATTAGGTTGTGTGAGTGTTTGGCTCAAGGCATCTGGGTAGCTTTAAATAGCTGTTTAGGACAGTTACTGCCACTGAAAAAGTCCTGAGTTGAATTAAGATCAAGTTCAAGCTTGCTTCCAAGAGCAGCCAGACTCCTGCCTCCAGAAACTGACTTTCCACTATCAATTGACAAGCAGCGCCAGAGGTGCTCTGCCCGGTACTATGTTCCTGCTAGCTTGAAAAGTCTGGGGTTTGCAGTATGCAGCCTGATGTTTCCAAAAGCAGAGGAAAATGAAAAACAATAACCCAATCCCTTACAGAGAAAACTGGCACTACAACACAGTGACCTCATGTGCCTCTGCTGATATTTCCTCAAATTATAGAAGTCTTATATTGGTAGAGCAGAAAATCAGAAGAGAAAAGAAACATACAATCTGAATTACGAAAAGAAAAAAAACCCTTAAGGATAAGGATAAAGAAATATCTTAGGGAAAGGGAGCTTTACAGATAATACTCTTTCATCTTTGCATCCTACCTTTTCCCTCTCCCTGTTCTCCCCAAGATAACTTAACTGACTGATCAATTAAATCCAACGGGCAGACAGAGACCTGAGAAGTCCAAAGAAACTACAAGTGCTACAAAAAACAGCAGCTGAGAGAAGGAGCCATTATTTTTGTCCTTGATAAGAGCAAGTTCTGCAGTGCTACCTCACTAAGTGCAAACTTTATAAATGGCCCATCACAGGAAAGATGATAACTGGAAGTTGCTCCTCTCCAGGCACTTGAGTCAACCATTCCCCATACGTAGCACTGCCATATACAAGGATTTAGCACACACACTATTCAGGGAGCAAGCTATTTTTTCTGCTTCGTAGAATATGCCTGTGTATTACAAAAAGCTTCTCAGTAGGAAAAAAAATAATCTGTGTATTGCAAAGATGAACGGATAAGCAGATGAAACCGATCTGTTCAAGATGCAGGACCCTAGCCAGAATTAGATATTTGACCCAAATCACCAAAACTCTGTGTTAGTTTGTGTGATGGCAGATCAGGTGTGCTGAAACTTCTTGTACATGAGACATGGGACTGCTGAGAGATTAAAGTGAATAGTGTATAAAATATGATTTGGTAACCCTAGCAAGGAGGTGCTGCAGAAATTAAATGACCATTAATTTGTAGTGTATTTTAAACCAATGGATCTATGTTTCCTTTAAACATTTAACTAGAATGAGTGCTAGGTGAAAGTTCTGAGAAAAACAGCATACGCTACAAAGACTGATATTCTGAAAATAAGTTTTTCTCTGTTTCTTCTCAAAAATCAAAAAGTTTGCCTAAATACTGTCCTTTGCTTTTGTCATCTGAGCAACCACTCTCACCCCAAAGGCATTCAGTACTCAAGAGACAGATGAAGCAAGGTGTCTGTGCCCCATCTGCAGGAGTGGGATTTTCCTTGGAGGAGCAGAGCTGGTACCACTTCACAGAAGTCACTGCAGACATCAGTGTGATACCAAATCACAGGGTGTCCATCTTCTTGCTTTCCTGTTCTTTACGAAGCATATATGAGAAATGTTGGCCTGTTTAAATTTCAGCATCAAGACTAGACTTCATATGCAAGTCTTTAAGAAGAATCATAGCCTTAGAAGTTGAACACAATGTTAATGGGCTTTAATATTTAAAAAGTCATCATGGAAGTGAGCTCTGTCATCCCCCATCCCTCTCTTCCGCAGGACACTTAGATGAGTGATTGCCCTTTAAAGCACTATGCAGCCTATGTACAACAGAAGAAACCAACCCATCAGCAAAGGACTCCACTTCAAAGTCTGTCAAGGACAAACAAATAAATAAAGCCATTTCCTTCATCAATGAACATGATTGTTATGGTGAAAGACATAAATTAATATATGTTGATTTAAATCTTCTTTGTTAATTGGGACAATACTGTAGGCTATTTGCTGTTCTTGGATGTGGCAATACTCTTCTCCCCACAAGGCCAGGATTTACTAAAGCTTTTCAGTCACAAGGAGATCTGATGATGGAATGACAGTCTAATGGGGAATCAGGTCCTACAGACACAGAGCAAGGCTGTAGAGGGTCTGGTACTACCACATCCATCCCCGGGGCACTTCAGCAGCACAGCACTGCACAGTTCAGCAGCAAACTGTCATAAGCAGTAAATTATAGAAGTCATGAGGCTTGAACAACACGATAATTAAGAAAAATGATTGATGCAGACAGGAAAAGAGCAGCACCTTATTTTGATTACTTGTCTTTGCATATATGTGTATCAGAGGATCATCTGTTAGTAGGGGAGCTATTTACAGAGGCTGGTAAGGGCCCTATTTCCATCCCCTTCTCACTGCCATGTGCAAAGGAACTTTACTTTGTACACCTCATTTTGTGCTTTAGAGCCAGATATATAAATCTCATTCTTATTTCTGGCAAGTAACCTGCACTCTGTTAAGCGAATTTGATTGTTTAACCTACAATTGAGAAGATTTCTGTATAAAAACTGTTTTCTCTTTAGCTTTTATGCAGTGGCTTTAGTTGCAATTTATGTCTTTCTGTCAACAAATAGTCATTAATTTCTTGCAGTTACAGTCAATATCTGATGTCATTCTGCCCCCTTTACATTAGTGTCTGACCTTCCCTTATTCTATTCATAACAAAGTTGGCTTTTATACCACCTGTTCAGCAGTAAATTTAGAGGAACTTTAAATCAAGCAAGATATGAAAACATAAAATGACAAGACTTTAAAACATAAACATGAAAAGAAAAGTGAGATAGAATTCTTCATAAACTCCGAAGAAGAGGAAAAAATGAGCGGGTGCCTGGAAACAAGGAGGTTTCTGCGAGGGTCTTGCAGCTGCCCAGCTGGCAGGTAGTAGGTCAGGTTGTATCGTGCATAAATATACTTCCCCTGAATTTACTGGAGCTTTATTGTCTTAGGATAATGGAAAGTTAGGTAATCAACATCTGATTAAACACCTTATTTTAGTGCATTTCTACCATCTTTACAAGTCCTTTCCTATGTGGATCTTTACATGGGAGCATTATCCATTCAAGGAGATGTGTAGCTATTTCAGTTTTCCTGAGCCATTCATTTAGGGGGAAGGCAGGTATTTTTCTCACACTGATGATGCAGAAACCACAAAGTACTGGAAGAGAGGTTTCCCCACTCTTCAGATCAATGACCAGTCCAATAAGCTCACTAAGTAGTGAGAAATCTTTGAAAGGAATTTTTTTACAGAGAAAGGTCAAGGTAATTAATATGCAATTTGATTTAAAAAAAAGTCTGTTGTCATTCAGTTCCAGCCGTTCTAAATAAGTTCTCCAAACAAAATCTTATAATGGATATTCAAAACCTTTAGGGTGGCCTGTAGTGAGAAAGCTGAACTTTTTAAAAGTTTTGAAATCATCTTTCTTACTCAGGAAATCGTGCTGTGTGAGGAAAAGTTTTGGTGTAATTAACTGGAGTGTGAGATACGTATTACAGAGCTATTTTAGGGGAAGCTCAGATGAAAGTAAGGTGAACCCAGAGAAAACAGAATGCTGAAAATGACTTGAGCCAGCAAAAACTTCATCACTAGAGTATACGAAAAGGGACTCAAGAAGCTTGGAATGGGAAAATAGGATACAGAAGTCTACTAAGAATGAAAAGTATATGTCAAGAGATGAAACCGGAAAGAAAAATCGATCCACTGGCAGAACAATTTGGATTTCAAAATGAATTGACTGTGGTGGGATTTATAAAGGAAAAGAAGTTTTTTGCATTCAGGACGTACCATTACAGATCCAGGTACTGTTCAAAACTCCAACATTTTCAGCCTGTAGTTTTCGCATATTAGTCTTTGTTACAAAGCTGTACAGCCTTGACTTACATTCTGCAGCATAACTCATTGCTTGGATAAGGCACACATTAAATAAATATGGAATTGTCACAAGTAATAGGCTAGCTTTGTCTGCACTCTCACTTCTAACAAGCACATCTGACAAGAGCTTTTAAACATTAATTGAACAGAGAATAACTATAAAGTTTTTTTTTGTTGTTGTTGTTGTTTCTAGGCTAAATATTTCTAAGTAAAAGTAAAATGAATACTTGTTTTCAATTCCTTTGATATTGGAGAGTTTCAGTTCTCTGGAAGTTTTTTCTAGAATGTAATTCACAAAGAATTACTTCGAAGATTAAACAAAATAACAAAAACTGGTACTGTCATCCAGAATGATCTCTATGAAGTTCCTCCTCTTTCACTAGAATAATTTTTACATTTCACCACCACTATGAGACCTCTGCATTGAGGAGCAAAAGTGTTCAAAATTGTACAGATTTGCTTCAATAAACAAAACGTACAACAAGGATACACATGGATTTAGTTGAGAAAGCACTAGGTATCCTTTATCAGCTCAAGCTAGAATTAAGGTAATAGAAAAAAATAACATTTAGCCATTCTTGTTCTTTGCTACACCTGCATCTATTCCACTTAACCAGTCTTTCTTTATAAAGAAGTTTTCTAAAAATAATATCTAGAGTGATATGTGATGCTGTGGAGATCTGGACAGAGAGACATTGCAGGGTTAGATGTGCTGGGAAGTATAAGGAACAGATGGGAGGAGAAGATGATGCTCAAGTGCTGTAGGACAGTTAGAAAACTATGGGAGAAGAACAAAGAAGCTTCTCTGCTTACTGTGAAGTCACTTGATATTTAGAGTGTGACATCAGCTGTCCAATGACATCTCATGAAACTTGCAGGATTTTCTAAACAATCAACATTTCATATTAAAGTACAGAAAAATATGGAAATAATTTGTTGATGAAATGGAGTTTTGAATCTTTTTTTCCCCCCAACTATTTCATTTAAGCAATAAGTAATATTTGCAGAGAACTGGAGGAATAGAGTGGTTATACCATCTTGCTATAGTATAACCATCAAGAGATAGTAGGTTTAGACAGCTCCAGACTTGCGCTGACAATCTCTGACACAGCAGAGAAACAAGATCTGGTCCTTCAGGCTGGATTGAGAAAGATACAAATAGTTTTGCCTCAGACTATAAGTCATTTGGCAGCTTACAGACAAAATATTCCCTCTGCCACTGGATTATGTGCACCATGTAGGAAAAGGAAGAGAATTAAATTTCTCAATTAAGTTTATAGACAAACTCAACAAGACTGTTTACACTTTTCCATATTCCTAATTCTTCACAGATTTTTTTTTTTTTAAAAAAAAGTGAATTACTGAAAAATTTTACTTTTTGCCCCTAGTCAAGAGGAAAACAAATGTTGATGCTAGAATTTCTCCAGGGACGAGAAGTACAGTCCTTCCAACAGTTCTGTCCAACAAACCTTTTTACATGCTATTTGTTCCCATTGAATATGGCCATGGTAATATCTTCTGCAACAGAAGAAGTCTCTAGTTGCACAGTGCCAGGACTGCTTGTAAGTGACATTCAGAAGAGCGGGAAGGACAATTGGTAGAGTCACTAGAGAGAGCTCGCAGTGAAAGAGCAGGGGTTGCTTCTCTCCAGCCTGACACTCACCTCCTTCGTGATGGATTGAGCTGCACAAAGCAGATGATCAGACGGCTGGTAAATGACAATGAAAGATTCACAAAGGATGAAAGGTAAGGAGATTAATAAGCAATGCAATTTTAGAGGAGTCACAAGGTCAGCTGGTGAGACTTCACATGCACAATAATTAGTAGAAGGAAGTATAAATGTTTCTCAGTCTTTTTTGCTCTTTTCTCCTCCCTCATCCACAGTAACAACCCAAGTTTACTGCACATATTGCAAAAGGAAGTAATAAAACAGGAATAAATTATATATATGATGAGACAAATCTATTTCTCTATACCTACTAAGCCTCTGAAACTAGGACTGGCTAATACAGCTCTAACCCTGTGTTCACTGTGTGTGAATTTCTTCCAACTATACAGCAGAGGGTACATCCATAGGGACAACTAGGTGCCCTTACAATGACTAACTCCTACATGCCTTTTGTTCCTTCCATCTACCTGTCAAATAATAGTCTGAAATCCTAAATTAGGATCCACAGAAAGGGATTTACAAGAGTCAGTACACCAGTGGAAACCTTGTTGTGAGTGAGGCCCTAGCAAAACATGGGAGGTAGTTGCCTAATTGCTAAGCAGAGGAAGGTTCCTAAATCCAATGAGAAACTTCAACTTTGAAGCTTTACTTCATAAGCTAGGTTCTCGGGTCATCTCTTTCAGAAACAAGGCATGGATCCCAACACTTTTTTTTAAAACACTACATTATTTTAAACTATCTTCTCAAGAGAAGTAGCAGTACTCCTCTTTATTGAATACCCTTGTTAGACTATGTTCATATATTAGAAATTTCTCCAGAGAAACAGGGAGATGACAATGTCCTAACCACTCAGCTATGGGCTAATCTGTGAAGAACATTAAGCCTTTCTTATTAAATGATTCTACTTTGCATTAGAAGATTGGATGAACTGAAATAAAGAATGGCAGAATGGAACTACCAGTTAACCCAGTTCCCAGGGGAGTCCTAGGATCCTGTCTGTGCTGTAGAGACTGCATGTGTATGTTTTCTAATAAATGTCTTGAGAAAAAAAAACGCAAAAATAAGACCTCAGAGTTGGAGGCAGTATTGAAATCATCTTTCTTAGCTCACCATTATGTACAGAAAGAAGGGCAACTCTCCTTCCCATAAGGTCTAGTCCTGCAGATATGCTTAGCAAACTGAACATTTGCAGGGTCATTTGGAGAAGAAAAGCCATGGTAGGTTTTGCTGTGTGACACTTATCAAGTTATTCAGGGCAGGCAAGAATAAGGAGACCTACGCTGACACAAGAACGTTAGGGAAATATGGGAAAGATGCATACTTTTACAAACACTAGATACCTATTGCATAAGCCAGCATAGGCAGGACACAGGAACAACCATGAAACCATGGATGAGATGGAAAAAATAAATTTATTTTTGTTACCTTGCCAACCAGGGGATTCCCAAAGCAGCACTCAGGCAGAAGCATACAATCAAGGATGCAGGCACTGCGGAGCTCAGTCCATGCTAGAAGATCACTGAACCTGCAGGTTTTGCCTGTGTTTCAAGGATTCACGCAGGTGTAGCATGTTTGATAGGGTACTTTTAGATCTATCACATGCCTATGTTATCTCAACATAGATGTTCTACTTGTCCAACACAAAAGGCTGAACAACAATTAGTATATATGTGTTTTTCTACACCCCAGCTGCAAGTCACTTGAGCATGTTTACAATCCTCCTTGCCAATCTTCCATTATTTTCCCCACACCTATGAAGTTATATTTAGGCAAACATCCAACTTAAAATCATTGGCATTTAAGGTTGAATTTTCAGGAATACTATATGCTAAGGAGGAACTGTACTATTGTAGCTGTGAATATGGTGGTGTGAACCATCACTGCTTTATCTCCCAGAAAAAGGTGAACAGAGGGTCCAGCAGATGTTTGCAAGGTGAAAGAGGCGGGGCAGATCCCAGTTCTCTGCTGGTGGGCCATTCACTGAGACTTTGTCTCAAAGGCACTGTTTGGAGTAACCTAATAGTTGCTTCAGGAGTATCAGCACTAAACCATGTCAAGAGTTGAGGTTATGGTTTGTTCACCATTGGCACTCTGCTCCCCTCCGAGCCTTGCAGCAACCAGAACTACATCATCAGGGAAAGGCTGGTACTCACTCCTACAGGAATAGGACAAAAATATAGGAGAGGTTTATATATAGACATCGGCACCAACCAACAGCTCCTACTTGTATGCCTCTCCAGAATGAGCAATTTAAAACTTGGAAAGCAGTCAGTGGAGACACTCTCAAAAAGGAAAAAAATATGGGTGCTGCTGTTATAAAGCAACCACAGCAGTTTCACCAAATGGTACACAGAGCAGTACTGAAGCAATCGATGCCAGGTCTGTGTTGGATAGACAGCAATAAACCAAAACCACACTGGGAGAGACTGAGGCATTGGATACAATCATATTTCTAGTTAAAACCTGCAAGATCTCTCAGTGACAGGAGGAAAAGAGGAAATTGAAGGCAAAAGAAATTTAGTCTAGCTCTACTTTGTTTGGAGGGTAATATTGGGCATGAAAATTACTGAGTGTGTGGGGAAGATCTTTAGTTGTATGGAAAGAAGAAATGGGATGATAAAATGCTCAGGATGTGGATGGGTAAAGACATGAACCATTGTTTTACCTATCTTGATTTCCACATAAAAATTTGTGTCTTCTATTTTATAATGAAGGTAAAAAATAAGTAGTTGTAAGGACTAAATAGGAGAAAACAAGCAGTTTATTTTTGTAAGCCTATTAGAGCTCTGATAAGAAAAAAAAAGTGCTGATGGAAAACACACAGAAGGACACTAGAAGTTAAAAGACCATACTGGTTCAAAAACAAATTAATATAAGCCAACATAGATTTACCTCAAAAGAAATGTATAAGTTCTGTAACCAATGGAGATGTGATGATCTGGTAAAAATATTAAGAGTGAGAACATATTGCACGTTAAGATGGATGCCCATAAGTTTCTGGAAGAGTTGAAATGCTGTGAATGTTGTAACAAAATGGTTTTGATTGCCCAGGAAATCACATGGTTCCCCTCCAACATTTTTTATGGCCAAACCTGCATCCAGTGTTAAACTAAGAGAGGTGTCAGGTGCTTGAAGAGCTGCAGCAGGAAGACAGGTGCACACCACATGAGGAGCCACATCTCTCCTGCATTTTACTATTTCACACATCTGGTGCTTCTGACACCCTAAGTCATCCCCCTGCCTGTTGTTTAAGGAGAGTGTTGGTACAAAGTTACTCAACGCACTGAACCATCCCCTTTTGAAACAGGGAGGAAACAGGCACATGGGATCGCTCCTTCAAGCTCATCTCATTCAGAGTTTGAGGAAAGAAGAAAAAAAAAAACCCGGACAAATAACAGAGCCCACATCTCCCTTCCATTTGGTGATTTCTTTTTCCTGTTTTTCATATCTGACAGTAAAGCAACATCAGAAAAATGGTATGTTTTCCCAGTGAAGGATTTAATTTCTAATTACGTTTTTTGCGTTTAAAATCAGGAAACAGTATATTATATTCTGTGAATTAAAGAAAGCAGAATGGCTGGCATTTATGGGCCAGTCTTTTACACTGTTGTAGTTCAGCGGTAACTGTAAAGAAGCCACACATCCTGTGACAAACCGAAATTATCTCTAGGGAATTCATCTGTCAAACAAGTTGATTCACATCTCATCTGCTTTCTGAATGAGATGTGAAAATGAGTCTGCTACATTGCTTCTGCTGTCAAAGGAGAGGATGGATTCAACCCCCTTTAAAGTGACAGTGAACTTTTTACTGTCTGTATCCGAAGAGTGAGTACATAAGGTTTGACTTTATCTGCAGGGAATTAACCTTATCCCATGTGTAGAGAACAAGGAGATATGTCCAAAAGACTTTCAGATTTGGTCCTTTGGGCCTAAAGCAAAAAATCATTTAACTTTCAGTTCACATCTACCTTCTTAAAGTTTTCTGATTCAACCGATTGTGAAAGCTGTCTGAACAGCAGCACTGTTTGGGAAGAGGCAAGGTCCCAGCACTCCTTGAGCACTCGTTTTAACCAGGAAATTAGAAATCAGCAGCTTGCACAAGAAAGGAGGACAGAGATGCCAATGTGCCTGGGGAGGAAGAAGTTAGGAACCAGCTTTGAGAAAGACCTGCCCGTTCCATTTACAGAAGTGACTTCAAAGCCATCACTATCCAGCATGAGACTGAACTGATGAACTGAAAATGAGGTAAACTCCATTTCCTTGCCCTCTGTCAAACCTTCACCCAGTCTTTAGTTTTACATATTTTCTTTAATTATTTAGCTATCAAAGCTCCTGTGAGCTCATCATTCTCCACCCAAAAATCTCTAATGCCATCCAGAAACAATGAAAGATCCAGATCCATTTAACACAAACATGCACCTACCATAGTCTCCCATTTCCATTGCCCTGTGTCTGACATGCCACCTTTCCTGTCCCTTCAGCCTGTCCATCTCTTTCTATCTACTTTGCATATTCAGCACCTCATTCTGCAAACTTGGACCTGGTCAGGGCAGGGATCTATTTGTCTTCCTAAGATGCCACATTCATACATACTGCAGACCAAGTATGCAGAAAATGCTTCCCCCAGCAGTGAATTCACATTGATAACTTTGTGACAGCGCCTGTTGTGTAGAGATCTAAACTCTGGAGGTGCTGGAGGTAGAAGACAATTCTGCTTTGTCTGAACATTTATAAACCTGTGAGGTGGGGCAGTAGTTAGAGACAACAGACCAGAGAGCAGCACAGAGGTTCCTGAGCTAAGAGAGCCAGAAAATGGTAAACATCCAGCTCAGTATTGATCAAGCAGCTTGAGTCAGAATCTGTTCGTGAAATGTATTTGCTTACTAATGAGCCCTATGACAACACTCTCTCCACTCCTCCTGTTGTAGCTGTGCTATCGTTTATTAAAGAATGCGATTAGAAGAAAGCAACAGAGCATTCTGTTGTGCTCAGTGAAGATGGTATTCATTTGGGAGACAGTTCCCTGAACTATTTTTCAATGTTTAGCCATTGTTAGCACAACACGGGGATGCGGACCACAGTTCAGGACTTTCCTCTCTCAGGATATCTTCTTTTATCTCTACAGTCCCAGTCCGTATTCTCATTTTTCGCCATAAATCCTATGATCTTTATCAGCTCAGATCTTTATTTTCTTGCTCACTTGTGACTACTGTAATTTGTGCAGCGTTCAGCATGGTGAAGATGCTTCAGGTATGGAAGACCAGGCCCTTCAGCAGCACAATCAGAGGAACGTTTAAGCTTCAAGATCTCAAATGGCTTCAGCAGGAGACATGCTGAGAGATTCATCTCTGTTGAAATGGATGCAGATCTGAGCATGTGAAAGAACACAGCCCTTGGCATCTTAGAAGCCTTAGTCCTGCAGACTGTGAGACATTAAACAGGAGTTTTCTGGGTCACACTCTTGATTTTAAATGCCTAAATCGTCTTCTGAATCTGAGTCAATGCTGTTTTCAGGGGTATTTAGGCAGTTGTGTTGTGGACAACATTAGGGATGGGTGTTCCAAAGTCACAAAAACTGCTTTGAAAAAATATTATTTTGAAAAATGTACTACAGCTATTGTAACCTCTCACCTTCCTCCCTATTCCCCAGCCTTTCAAATGCCCAGGCAAACATACAGTCTTTGCAACACACCTGAATGACAACTTTGCTTTTCATGTATGCTACAGTCGTCTAATAATGTGACACGTAGATACTGCAAGAAAAAAGTTGGGATCCCTGACAATGATCACATTTAAAAAAAAAAAGAAAAAGGAGAGATAACACAAGACTTTCCTAGGACTTACTGTTGCATGATTTGCTGGGGAATAATAATATATCACAACATCCCAGTAGAAGATAGATATCCCTCAATTAGGATGGTTTTGATCCTCACTACCCAACTGCTTCTTCAAAAAGAAACCCAGTAGTAACACTCCCCTTGGTACTGGTGGGGTGAGGATCAAACCTATTGCCATCATAATGGCTCTTATATTATTTCCTTCTTTTCATTTTTGCTCCAGGTGTAAAGAAAGACAGCTCAGGTCTCCCAAATCAATTCCACATTTCCAGCATTTCCATGTTTGCCAGGACATCTGATCTGCATATCATCCATCCATTTGAACATCTGCTGCAGATCTGTGGCCTGGACCCATCTGTCAGACTCCACAATTGCAGCCTCAAAGATCACAGTCAGGTAAAGTCCAGCCAAGCAAAATTTTTCATAGGTAGTATCCAAAATCATAGGAATCTCCCTCTTCTCATATCATGACATTGATATAAGCCTGGAAGATTTCCTGAAGTCAGTGGAATTACAGTAGTGGCACTCAGTAGGATGAAGGAGATTAGCAACTGCAGTAAACTTTCATCACCCTGTAACACTGTCATCTACTTTACTGTTTCCAGGTTAAAAGATTTAATTCAGGGTAAGACCTGTCCTTAGGACAGGTCATTTCAGAAACCTACATTAACCGACTTTACAGTTTCTTTTCCCAAAAACCCAAATAACAGTTTTAATTTCCTCATCTTGTTTTTAAAACTGAGAAAGCTTCTTTTGCAAACTGGGATAAAAAAGGGAAATAAAGCTCACAACCATATCAAAGGGAAAAATCCGTAGTCCCCAGATCAAAATTCTTACTACTTGTCCCAGTGTCAACTTTGCCTGAGAAAGCAGCTCTGGTTTGTCCTTCATGCACACACAAGGATCAGCTCACTCGCTCCTTAGGAAGAGCTCTCAGTTGCATGATTTTACCTTCTAAGATAGACAACAAGGCACATGGAAATTACAAGGAGAACATAAGGTGAAATTTTCAAAAATGCTTAGTAATGATTTGAGCTTGCTTTCATTGAAAGTATGATTTTTATAACTGATTTCAATGGGAGGGACACTGTACCCAGGTCAAGACCTTTAAAAAGTTCTTGCCTTTGAAAATGCTCAGATTTGAATATTTATTTACAGAAATGTTTCACTGATTTTCAGCATAACAAGAGCTGCAGAAGTTGATTTAGTGTTTCCCCAGAAACAGTTTTTCCTAAGAATGAGACACAACAGGATTTTTGCTGCGGCTCTGCTTCCCCGCGGACAGGAGCAGAGTCACAGGCTTATTCACCAAGGTACTCCAGCACACCCACAAATCGTTTGATCGATGTCCTTACTTCAAATACAGCCTTAAGTAACATTTTATCATGTGTTTACATAGTACATTATGGACCACTGATAAGCCTTTGCCTGGAGGAACCTGTAGTTTCCAAGACACAGCCGAATGCTAATTAAACTGAAATGCACCACTTACTTGCCACTACAAGTCTCCTCTGCAGTAGATCTTTGCATGTGCCCATTATGGCTGTACAAGAGACATGGAAACACCCTGGTGTTCAGAGCACTCATCAATTAAAAAACAGATTAAAACATCAACGTTATTACAGAAAATGAAGGAAGCACAGACATCTAGGTCCTTGGGCTCCAAAATGTTTAATTTAAAAAAACAAGATTACTTTCTCTGCAATAATGTTATATTATGTTTATTACCATCCTTGTCTCTCCAGTAACAACTTTTTCTATAACCATAGATCTCAAACTACTCACGTTACTATGATGTTTCAATTTGTAATGTTTAGCCATAGGGTAAGCACAATTTTCTTTATGAATTGCATACTTATGTTCACACAGTAAATTCATTCTTTGAAAGCCTTGTTTCGATTTTACCAATATACCTGCGGTTCATGGACATTCTGAAAAGATAAGCCAAATGGTGTGTCTTAAATAATTAAATATCTCATTTAAAATCTCTTCTGTAAGTGGAAATAATGATATCTAATGGTTATGTAGTAATGGCTATGCTGGCTTTAAGTGGAAAAAAAATGCAGGCTTGGAAGTCTGAGCATGCATCCTGGTAGCACTGTATTCACTGAGTAACATGCTTTGATAATAAAAGATTTTATTAAAAAGCATTTACTATTCAAATAGCATTTTTTTGGTGATTTGTTTAAAGACAAGAATCCTAAAGCCATGGACTAACTGCAATCAGCCTGGTGCCATCAACCTGACGAAACACGTGACTGAGAATAACAGAATAGGTCAGTCCCTTAAAAACTATTTGTTACAGTGGGCTTCTGACTGTGAAGCCTACAGAGAGCATTTAACTGTCCCCACTGCTCCTGATCTGCAAAACAGGATCAGCACTTAACATCAAGAGAGATAATTTTACCCCATAATCTCAAAATGTTAAGCTCTACTCTGGTGTCCCATCCTCCACATTCAACCCTAGATATCAAAAAAATCTGCATTTTCTTCACTTAACTACAGCGCATAAGATATAACTGATATTTATAGTGAGAACAAAATATGGAAACTGTAGGCATGGTTTTAATCCAGCATGAAAATGAACACAAGATTTAGAGTATTGAACATATAGGTCATTTTTGTAATGATTATGTGTATTAAAATCTTCTCTGTAAAACCAGTAACGCACAAAAACTGTAGCCTGTCATTACAAGATGTCAAAAAGTTTCAGGCACAGAATTCAAATAAAACGCGATGTTGAACACAGTGACTGCAACAAATGGATCTGTTATACAGGTTGTCACAGGGGCTTCTCTGTGTTTTAGAAAGCTCCTTCAAGTCCAGTGTCAAGAGAAGATGGGAATCACAGAATTTTTAGAGT
>VYXH01010093.1:0-33573 GCA_013397275.1 Burhinus bistriatus | reverse complement strand
CAGTCACAGGAGCCATCCCACCTTGTCTACGTGATGCCAATAAGATCATAGTCCTGCAGGCATGCATATGTCTCTAACTCCTCTTGCTTGTTCCCCATGCTATGTGCATTTGCATAGAGGCATTTAAGTTTCGGAGAACAGTGGCAGAGTGGTCCATCTGTTCTGTGTGGCACTAAACCTGTGTTGCTTCCCAGTGGTCTTGGTGGAAACATATCTGAATGTAAGAAATGCAGGAAATTTATTTTGTCTTTCAAAGCATCTGAAATAATGTAAAGATAGTGTAGTCTAGACTAACAGTAGCATTTTCATAGCATGAAACTGAGTGGGGTATTTTAAATACCCTAGGACGTAGAAGAAGGGCTATTTATAATTGTAAAGACGTCTTGAACTGGCACTGGAGAGGTTGCAAGTTTGCTGAGTCTTGTCCATTTTGCCTAAGGGGAGTGGTTGTTGATATGTGCTATGAATTATGACTAGGCCCTGCCCTGTGAATGGCTATTGGACATGGTCGAAACCGTGCCCTCAAGTCCACTGATGGACCTGTGGATTTTCAGCAGTCTTGTGCTCAAGCTCACTCCATTTTCATTGTAGTATAGATGTAGTGACAGTCTGAGCTTCTGACTACTCCATAGAAACCACTGCAGTACTGTTGTTTGAGCCAGGACCGTTGACGAGTTCAGAAGTCACTGCACCCTAATTGGCTTTGATTCTCCCAGAGACTCCCAAGGCTGCCTATCTTTTGTAAAGGCAAGTGATTGGTCTCTTTTGTTTTGTTAAAAATCTTCTATCCTCACGCCCAAGTCAACATTTTAAAAAAAACCCTATTACCACTGAAAGAAGTTCGGCTAGAACTTTCATTGAAAGATCAAAATTTCCAACTAAACAGAACATCCCAGACTGAACCAGTGCATGCAATATAAATCCCTTTGAACAGATCTCATTATCTAGCTTTGATAATACATTCTTCCCTTTGGGATTTTTTTTTTTCCTGTAAAAAAAGTGAGGGATGAACTGGTGAAGTAGAAAGGGAAGAATTCATATTATGGCATTGCAGAAAGAGAAGTTGCCTCACCTTTCCCTGTCCTGAGAGACCTGTTCACAAGCGTAGTGCATGAAAACTTAAAGGGGGCTTATAAGAAAGACTGGGACAGGCAGGTGTAGGGCCTGTTGTGATAGGACAAAGGGTAATGGTTTTAAACTAAAAGAGGGTAGATTCAGACTAGATTATAAGGAAGAAATTTTTTACAATGGGTGTGGTGAAACCCTGAAACAGGTTGCCCAGAGGGGTGATAGATGCCCCATCCCTGGAAACATTCAAGGGCAGACCTGACAGGGCTCTGAGCAGCCTCATCTAGCTGAAGATATCCCTGAACTAGATGATTTTTAAAGGTCCCTTCCAACCCAAACCATTCTATGATTCTATGATCGTATCAAAACACCTCAAATTTTCCTTTGCCTGGTCAGCAGGTCTCATGTAGCCCTATTATATGAAGTGGGAGTCTGTGGTCTACAATTTTTGCTGCAGCATTTGTATTCTTTATGATGGTGTATAAGCCAAACCCCAAACAAATCCAGCCTCTCACTTTGTAATTTGCCATTAAATTCAGTGCTTGAGTACGCACATCATCTTTTGGAACAAACGTTATTTTGTTTGTAAGTTAAATGAGTTGGATATAGATTTCTTTTCTAGGCAATAAGTGAGACCCCTGAAGCCGTATTTTACTGTCTTGTTTTCCCGGGAACCACAAAGTAATTCGATGAAAACTGATTATTACATCAGGAAATGAATCATAGGGTAAAGTTCGTGGGGAACAGGATGTTCTACCAATTTCAGTCCTCTGACAGTTCGCTCATTTTCAGATTTAGAAGAAAGATTCAGTAAATATATAAAAGAATGAATACTAAAAGTTTTTTTGCATATGTATTATCAGTTTTCTAGTTTTGTTTTAATGAAACTGAGGTTATTGTTGGCAAAAGTATCACGAATAAGTGGGAAAAATTTGAAAGGAGACCAAGATTACAAAAGCTTAGAAAAATAAATCATAAATTGTATGGATGAGGAAGAGAAAATTTACAGCTGCAAGTATATAATCATATCTGTGTGACTGCCTCTGGGAATACCTACAAGTACACTGTTCACACAGTGGACTGTACTTTTTATGTCTTTCATATGCTGCTCATATTACGATGTTACTTTGTGGCACTTAGTTCCATAGATAAGTTTATATTGAGTGAAGGAAGTGAACATCTTGCCTTTCACTTTCACTAATTACATGGTTTTAAATATTTCTTTCCCGTACAAACCACTGTCAATAGCTACTTTCATCTTTTGACTTTATTTCTCCAACTTTTCTAACACCTCTTTAGGTCCCCTGTGGGTGTGTTTCTTTACTACATTAATGCCAGAATCTGGTCTCAAATTGCAGCTTCCTGGTAGTTGTGAAACATGCTCTGCACCGAGCACTTATCTAAGCAGCAAGGTTTTGCCTTGAATAATCCCTCAGAATATTTCTTTTTATTCCAGCATTATGGTGGTGAAGGCACTCAGACACACCATCCAAAATCTCCACAGTAAGAACTATTAAGTGTGGTTTATTGCACTTTGGTGATTTGGTTTGTTTGTTTGGTTGTTTTTTTTAATTTTTTTTTTTATTTGTTTGGGGGTTTTTTTGTTTGTGGTTTTATTTTGTTTGGGATTTGTTTTTTTCTTTGTTGGGGTTTTGTTTTTGTTGGGGTTTTTTTTTCAGAGTACTGAGTGAGTATATGAACTTTTTGAAGCTAACTTCAGAGATGCTGCCCTTATTTTTCCACCTTACCCCAAATTAAGAGATAATAGTGTTTATGTTTTGTACAGTGTTTTGAATTAGTAACATAGTGCAAATGAGTCAAAACTTGTGTCTGCAAGTTATTTCCCTATTGGAAAACTGATCTTGAAAAGAGAAAGCTAGCTTATAACAAGCCTTTACCTTATTTGACTATACTTTCTGCTTGTCACATGTTCTCAATTAAGATGGGCAGCTGTTTTTCCACCTTGGGTATAGTCCATTTCCCAGACTTTTTAAGCAGTGGAACTGGAAAGGGCAATTCTACTCTTGTTACCCTGTTGCAAACAGGTGTTCAGATTTGTGCAGTAATGCCATTGTGGAAACATAGCACTTTTGATTTTGTGAGGACACCTTGCTTGGTTTAGGAAGGACAAGACTGGATTGTGTCTTTCACTGGTATGTCTCTTTCACTAGATTGTGAGATAGCATAGAGAATTTTCTGACGTCAGAGTGATAAAAGGACTTCTTACAAGAATTTTTTTCTGATAACCTTACAGTATCCTGCATAAATTGTATCTCATCAGCACCATTCCTTCAGTACATTTTCTGCATCTTTATTAAAAGATGCCCTTTGGATTCTTTTTAATGAGAGGGAGACAAATCTTAGACTGCTTTTGGCAGTAACTGCTATGTACATACAATTGGAGTAGAGCATACTAGGAATATTTATTTGTATGTTTATTTCTCTGTTTTATGTTTTTTATTACCTTGTTCTGCATCTGTAGGAAATTGAAAATCAGTCAAGGAGTATTAATTCATTTAACAACTTGTGGCTGTAGGTGCCATATGGATCCCTCTGTGGTAAGCAAGCAGAAGCCACAACAATAATCTTACAGTCCAATTGGAAAAAAAATCTCTAAGTATATTTGGCATGTTCAGATTGGACAAGAAGTAATGGACACAAGTTGGAACACAGGAAATTCTGATTAAATATGAGGAAACAAAGAATTCACAAGAGTATTTAAATACTGCCACAGGTTGCCTAGAGAGCGTATGGGATCGCCATCCCTGGAGATGTTCATATCTTGACTGGACACTGAACTGAGCAATTTGATTTAATTAAACCTGCTGTGAGCAGGGGGTTGAACTACCTGACCTCGTGAGCTTCCTTCCAGCAAAAATTATTGCAATGCAGCTGATCTTAGAAGTCAAGCAGGTACGCTTCTTTTTAGTATCCCTAAACTTGACGTTTTTCTTCCCAGTACAGTTTTTTAATTTTGAGGTTAACTGATATAGAAGAGACAGTTGCAGGTGTACATTAATATTTAAGTCTTTTACTCAAACAATACATTTAGCAATTACAAAGACTAAACAATGTGCAGATACTGTACACAGAAAAACTCACTTGCATTTGTCTGCCCATAGAGTTAGTTGCATCATCTTTTATATGACTATGTTATATACCTGTTTATTTGTGCTTCTGACATGTTCTCCTTATGCATGCTACAAGGAAAGCCTCAAAACAGTTCATGTGAAAACAAAATGAGAAAAAGTACTATCCCTGCTGGGGAGCTGAACGAGAAAGAGATTAAGCAAAAATCTGTGCGGCAGAAAGCGTGAGAGCAAGTGTACAAAAGCATGTTTCCACTGCTTTAACCATTGAACTCCCCACTGTCTCTGCAGCTCCCTTCTCAAATGAAGATGTAGTCAAGAGTCAGTTTGGAAGGTACTGCATATGTTCATATAGTTATATTTTCATAATGACAAATAGTCATAACCTTACCTCAGTATTGGAGTTATTTGTGCCATGGTAAAAAAATACTCTGAATCAGTACCGTGGCTTAGAAAAAGATGCGCAAAAGAAAGACAAAAGTAAAAAAAGCAATTTCCTCTCACAGTCATGTTTGGAATTTAGTTACAAGATACTACGATGCCTCTCCGTGAATTTGCAGCTTCTGTAAATAAATAACATACATTTTAAAAGTGCCAGACTATCACCTGAGTATCTATACAGCTAAAAAAAACCACCAAACAAATAGACCACATAACATTTTCTTCCAGAAATTCATTTCAATACACAGGGGCCAATTAATTTCTCTGAAATAAAATCATTAAACTTAACCATTAAACTGCAAACACAGAGAATCTATTACTAAGCAAAATATAAGGTTTGTATTGAACTATTATAAATAATACTGATGTCTGTGGAAAAAGAGTTTTGTAGATTTTGGATGAGGAACTATAAATTACTAATGTTTCAGGAAAGTTACAGAAACAATTTTTGCTTACACTACTAAAATTCATTTTTTATCATCAGGCTTTTCATTATAGATGATAAGTTACAGAGGAAAAGATTTACCTTCAGGCTTATTTTCAGATACATATCTTGGGGAGGGGAAGCAAGGGCACTTCTAGCTAACTTGAGAGATATGTTTTATATCAATAACTCCACAGAAGATGTGACTTATGAACAGGAATTTGTGGGGTTAAAACACAAAAAGACTATGAAACCCAGGGTTTTTATTTAGCTGTATAATGACACAGAGAATAATAAAAAAATAACAAAAAGCGTATGTATCACAGTAAAAATATCAACATTAAAATTCCTTCACTAACTTAAGTCAGTATGTTTTATTGAAACTAATTTCATTTTGCTGATATATGACAGTCTGAATTAACTGTTCCGTTTTCTACATACCAACCTCCTTGCAGATTAGCTCACTTTTTGTCCTAACCCTGTGTAGGAGGAGTAAAATAGTAACTTCAAAAAGGGCTCTTCAGTTCACTTTATGCCGTAACTTCCTTCAATAATAAAACTAAACCCACCCAGATAAGATTTAGAGGCAATAAATAGTTATTTAGAGCACTTAAACCCTTTTCAACCCTCTTCCTTCTTAATCACACGTGGTGATTTTCAGAGTTGGTTGTAGCTCAATGTAAAACCTGCAAGAGATACCTCAGCATACTGTAATGCCATATTCATAGAGTCACATGTTGCTGGAAGAAAACTGGAGCACAGTCATTTTGGACAGCTGTGATTGCTTTTTAATTCTTACACATTTTATTTATAGATTTTATCTAATCAAAATTAGTTAATGATGCAGCACATTTATGATAGATTAACGTTCTGACAGGTTGTATTGGATTTAACTCTATGTACGGTTAAAAGACTCTGTACTTGAGAACAGTGTTTCATAGCTTACTATATTCCTTCTGGACAGTGCTAACAAGAGACCATTAACAATTTCTTTATCAAGATAATATTAAGATTCAAAAATGAGCTACTTGTTTTTCACAGATACTTCTGAAATGGTATGAAATTCTTCAAGTAATTCAGATTGATAGCCGATGGTCATTGCAGCCAGAGATAGAATCTGGATATGAACACCCTTGGTCTAGACATTCTAAGCCTCCTTAACTCAATCATAGAATCATGGAATTGTTTAGGTTGGAAAAGACCTTTAAGATCATCTAGTCCAACCATTGACCCTACGTTAACGGGTCTGCCACTAAACCATGTCTGTAAGCACCACATCTACATGACTTGTAAACACATCTAGGGATGGTGACTCAACCACCTCCCTGGGCAGCCTGTTCCAATGCTTGATAACTCTTTTCTTTTGTTTGATAGTTTTATAGTTTTTTTTCTTTTGTTTGATAGGTTTTTTTGAAGTTTGATGTTCTTTTTTGGTACTAATTTGTAAGTACTGATGACTATTTTAATCAACACTGTTTCAGTAAACTTAAGGTAGTGCATTTTTATACGCAGAAAACAGGGCAGAAATCTTGTTCTAGCTTATGTGGCATGCCTTGTGTATGTCCAGAAGAGCCCCTAGTTTCATAAGCAGCAAAATAGACAAAGGCTGGATTCCTAGGGATTTTTTCTTATTGTATCTTCTTAGATTTCACCGCCCTTGCAATATTGTCAAATCTAACCAAAATCTATAAAGCCTTTCTTCCTTCCCAGTATATCATCCAATCTACCAGGACTAACCTCATCTTCTCGTCACCCTTCATACACACAAAATACCCTCCTTACAGAAGACAGTCTGAAACAATCAGCTGACCTCACAACAGTATACCAGCCTGCTCTACCAACCAGGCACTGTGTTATAAAACTGGAGCAGAGTATCTTTGATGTAGTTTTAATATTTTCCTTTTTTTTTTTTTTTTGTCCTGTGTGGACACACATTTAATGCCTCAAGCAAAGCTTACACTAGAACAGGTTTAGCTGTTACTATGGCAAGAGTTCTTTCCCCAGCTCATACAGCATGTTTACATTCTCTCCATCTTGATTCACTGAAGCTCATGATTAAGCTTTTTTGGAGGTTGGTGGAGCCAGGTTGGACCTAACATTATGTTTTGCATTATTTAATTGTGTCATTCATAACAGCACAGGACAACGTTTAACTTTGAGAGGACTTTCAGTTTTAATCATCTCTTGCTCTCTGTCCAGATATTTATATGGTGTCTCTAATCCCTAGTAATTATAGAGTTCAACAGATTAAGACGATCTAATGATTCTTTCCAGTTTTATTCTGCTATGAGAACCACCCACAGGAAAGAAAAAAAAATAGAAAGAGTAGGGTTTTAAACTGATGAAGACCTCCAGATGTGTGTGAAGGATCTGAAATTGTCTTAAGAGTAGAGCAAAGAACCACAGCTGTATTAGAATGATCTTGCAATACAAATTAGACTCAGTTCTGATCTTAGAAGATTTCCAGCACACATATGAAAAGGAAAAAAAAAAAGACTCAATTGAATTCTACTGTAGAAGTATTGACAGTTGGAGAGAGGCTCATGGACATCTTTGATATTGACTTACCTAGTCATTAATATGCATATATATTATATACATGTATGTGTGTGTATGTATATAGATATATATACATCATAGAATTGTATAATATCTCAAGCTGAAGGGGACCCATAAGGATCATTGAGTCCAACTCCTTGCTCCTTGCAGGACTACCTAAAACTAAACCATATGACTAAGAGTGTTGTCCAAACACTCCTTGAACTCTGACAAGCTTGGTGCTGTGACAACTTCCCTGGGGAGCCTGTTCCAGTGACTGACCACCCTCTCAGTGAAGAACCTTTTCCTAATGTTCAGTCTGAACTTCACCTGATGCAGCTTCATTCCATTTTCTTGTGTCCTGTCACTGATGACCAGAGAGAGGAGATCAGCATCTCCCCCTCCACTGCCCCCCTTGAGGAAGTTGTAGACTCTGATGAGGTCACTCCTCAGGCTTCTCTTCTCCAAGTTGAACAAACCAAATGACCTCAGCTGTTCCTCATAAATCTTGCCCTGAAGACCTTTCACCATCTTGGTCGCCCTCCTGTAGATACACTCTAATAGTTTGATGTCCTATATTGAGGTGCCCAAAACTGNTAGTTTGATGTCCTATATTGAGGTGCCCAAAACTGCACACAGTACTTGAGGTGGGGCTGCACCAGTGCAGTGTAGAGTGGAACAATCACCTCCCTTGACTGGCTAGCTATGCTGTGCTTGATGCACCTCAGGACATGGTTGGCCCTTTTGGCTGCCAGGTAATGCTGTTGACTTATATACAACTTGCTGTCAACCCAAACCTCCAGATCTCTTTCTGCAGGGGCAGTCTCCAGCCTTTTGTCCCCCAGTTTGTACATATAACCAGAATTGCCCCATCCCACGTGGAGAATCAGGCACTTGCTCTTGTTAAATTTCATACAGCTGGTGTTTGTCCAGCTCTCTAGTCTGTCTAGAGCTCTCTGTAAGGCCTCCCTTCCATTGAGAGAATCCACAGTTCCTCCTAGTTCAGTATCATCGGCAAACTTACTTAATGAACATTCAATTCCTGCATCTAGATCATTTATAAAAAGATTAAAGAGCACTGGCCCTAAAATTGAGCCCTGGGGAACCCCACTGGTGACTGCCCACGGGCCTGATGTAACCCTGTTTACAATAATGTCCTCACTGAATGTATTATGGACTTGTCTAGCTGTAAGCTGGACATTTTGTCCAGAAGGATACTGTGAGAGACAGTATCCAAAGCTTTGCTAAAATCCAAAACTACCACATCTACTAGCTTTCCTTGGTCAACTAGATGGGTGACGTTGTCATAAAAAGAAATTGAAATGGTTAAGCAGGGCTTTCCCCTTGAGAACCCATGCTGGCTATGACCAATGATTGCGTTGTCTCTCAAGTATTATTCAATAACTCCTAGACTAATCTTCTCCATCATTTTAAAGGCACTGAAGTGAGGCTGGCAGGCCTGTAGTTACCAAGGTCTTCCTTTTTACCCTTTTTCAAAACTGGGACGTTTGCCAGCTTCCAGTGAACTGGGACCTCTCCAGAGTCCCAAGACAGTTGAAGAATAATGGAGAGAGGTCCTGTGATAACATCAGCCAGCTTTTAGTACCCTGGGATGAATCCCATCGAGCCCCATAGACTTCTGTGCATACAGCTGGAGCAGCAAGTCTTGAACAAGTTCGGGTTTGGCTGGGAGTTTATCATCCACCCAATCATGATCTTCCAACACATGGCTTTGGGAGGTCCTGGGGCCCATCATCAGTATTGAAGACAGAGATGAAGAAGGCATTAAATGTCTACGCTTTGTCTACATCCCTATTTCTGAGGTGACTGACCTCATCAAGCAACGGACCAATGTTATCTCTGATCCTCCTTTTGCTGTTAACATATTTAAAAAAGTCCTTTTTGTTGTCCTTTACCGTCCTGGCCAGCTTGAACTCTAATTGAGCTTTGGCTGCACAAATTTTCTCCCTACAGTGGTGAACAGCATCTCTGTAGTCCTCCCATGTCACCTGTCCTTGCTTCTGATGTCCATAAACTTTTCTTTTCCACCTAAGTTCTAGAAGAAGATCCCTGCTCAGCCAAGCCAGCCTTCTGCCCTGCTTGCTTGACTTCCAGCACTTTGCAATTGCCTGCTCCTGCACTCTTAAGAACTGGCTCTTAAAAAGTGACCCCAGTATTTTCAAAAGCAGATTCTCAGGGGACCTTACTAACTAGCTCCTTCAGCAGCCCAAAGTCTGCTCTCCCCATATCCTGGGTTGAAGTTTTGCTGGCAGTTTTTCTGCTGTCGCCAATGATTTGAAACTCAACTGCTTTGTGGTCACTGTGACCAAGACAGCCATCAATCACCACTTTGCCCACGAGTCCCTCTCTGTTTACAAACAACAAATCTAGGAGGGCACCTTTCCTAGTCAGCTCCCTTATTACCTGCACCAAGAAGGTGCAGGTACGATATATACATAAATATATGTATATATGCAGATATAGAGACATATGAAACGCAAACTATTTAACTTGCATTAAAGAAATTATTAATTCTTGTTCTGAAGTACAACTACTCTCAGGAAGACATGCTTGCTTTTAAAATGGGTGAGGTGTTTGGGCTGAACAAAACAGGAAAGCTACTTTGACAGATGCTGTGTCTTACAGATCAGACAGAGCTGCACTTCACAGAACCCTTAGTATGTCATTCAGTTAATCTACACATAGATTTCTGTAGTTATTCCTTTAAATAAAGTACTCATTTCAGGCTAGCTGCAAGAACTTCAGAAGAATTGAGAAGTCAAAGTATTAAAAAACATAAATCTAAAACCTACTGTAGTGAGCAGTCATATTTATTGTGTATGTCCTTATATAGTTTTAGAATATTCTAGACATCCCCCTAATCTTAACTAGAAGTTTTTCTGCTTCTGCCCTAGTCGAAACAGATGGAAGACTACGTCACACTTACTGAGGTGCTGCTCTGAATAAGTCCCATGAGAGCACCCTGGACAAATACTACAGGCCGTTCTTGTTATTTATAGGAAGCCTCTTGCTTTTAAAATGTTCAGCAGCATAGGAGAAGGAGGTAGTGCTTCTGTTTTCCACTGTAGATATGAATACACACCTGTACTTCTCCAGAACAAACCAGCCAATAAGTACTTAATTAAATTCCTTAGTTGCCTACATATTTGTGTAGAGCATTATGATAGATTCCTTGAGTGCTATTACTAACTTAATCTATGGAGAAAAAAACACCACTAAGCAGAATAAAGCAAGCAAATTCCCTCTCCTTCCAAAATCCCATTCTATTACTTGGTCTCTTTAAACAGAGCTTCAGAAAAAAAGTCAGAGTGGTGCTCTACCTTATCACTGTGACCAAAAACAACTGGGTTTTTTTTTCAGTGTTGTTAAGTGGGAAATCTTGGAAAAGGGATTGAATCCACTGTTGTTCAATGGCCAATGAATTATAGTACAAATAAAATTAATCACTCGGAACAGCCTGACTATTTCTTCTGCAACAGAATATCAGCTTGTAAGACTTTAACATATAGTGCCTTTGGTCAGAGAGGTAAGAAAGATTCTGATGTATTTTTATTATTATTTTAATTGCAGTCTCTGTTCCAAATTAGCTGAATCACAACAAACCCTAAGAAGTAGGCTCTAGGATCTCAGTAGAGAAGCTGGTAAAATTTTTATTTAAGCAGCTTTTTTATTATAATCTCAAGTCCATCAATCCAAAATTCTGCAGTGAGAATCAAGAGACTGCTACAAGAGAAAATTCCACCTGAAGTTTTTATCCTTTAATAGTTTTTTTCCATGAAAATTTTCAGACTACTATGCCTGTGTGAATCTTTCTTTTAATGTCCCTGAGAAGGTATGTTCATCCTATAATTTACACACTGGTGTATGTGCTGCTGTATATTTCCCATGTCTTTTAATACGCTCTTTACTTCCAAAGCTTCAAAGAATTCATTCCTATGGCACTGTTCAGACTCTACACTGTTACACCAAGATCATCAAGAGATAAACATATGCTGACTGCAGTGTCCACATTACTCATAGACTGAAGACTATTGGTGAGAATGGTGAGGCAATCTTTAAAGCCATGGCAAGGTCTTTCTTTGCACACATTTATCACCCTTTACTCTATGGGGTTAGAGCATATTTAGATTCTAAGTCAACTATCTAGAATATTCCAAAGGATGGAAGAAGGATGCTCAACAGCAGGGAAAAAAAAGGTAATCTGAAATCAGATTGTCTGAGTACCTTTACTCCCTTGAAAACAAGGGGTCCAATGTGTACTGTGTGCAAAGTATTACTCCTCTTTACAACTAACTGTTAGACTAAAAGGTTAATTCACTTCCTAAATTCTACCCTTCACTAAACTCTCCCTCATTTTTCCTATGTAATTCCTAGCAGTTCAGTGAGCACTGCAATATTTTAACAGACGAAAGAAGAACAGGCACTGTGACAAACAAGGCTATTGTCAAGTATTTTCTTTCTTGTATGTGTTTGTAAATGTTTTACTTGAACTATTTGTGACAGTGTACAAACAAACCTCAAATGCATATATATGTACACCTACACACACAATTTTCTTCTGTTCAATCAACGTATCTTCAAATTACATTGTAGTTCTTGTAGTTGAAATGCTAGACAAATAATTTTCTATATGAAAAATCTGTTTGCAAGGGGAACAGGAAAGCTTACATATAGAATCATAGAATCATTTAGGTTGGAAAAGACCTTTAAGATCATCTAGTCCAACCATTGACCCTACTCTACCAGGTCTGCCACTAAACCATGTCTCTAAGCACATCTACACAACTTGTAAGCACATCTAGGGATGGTGACTCAACCACCTCCCTGGGCAGCCTGTTCCAGTGTTTGATAACTCCTTCAGTGAAAATTTTTTTCCTAATGTCCAGCCTAAACATCCCCTGGTGCAACTTGAACCCGTTTCCTCTTGTCCTGTCACTAGTGACCTGGGAGAAGAGACCAGCACCCATCTCACTACAACCTCCTTTCAGGTAGTTGTAGAGAGCACAAAGGTCTCCCCTCAACCTTCTCTTCTCCAGACTAATCAGTCCTCATTCCTTCAGCCGCTCCTCATAAGACATGTTCTCCAGACCTCTCACCAGCTTTGTTGTCCTTCTCTGGACACCCTCCAGCACCTCAATGTCCCTCCTATACTGTGGCGCCCAAAACTGAACACAGTACTCAAGCTGTGGCCTCACCAGCACTGAGTACAGGAGCACGATCACTTCCCTACTCCTTGCTGGCCACACTATTCTTGATACACGCCACGATGCTGTTGGCCTTCTTGGCTACCTGGGCACACTGCTGGCTCATGTTCAGCCAGCTGCCCACCAGGACCCCCAGATCCTTTTCTGCCAGGCAGCTTTCCAGCCACTCCTCCCCAAGCCTGTAGTGTTGCCTGGGGTTGTTGTGATCCAAGTGCAGGACCTGGCACTTGGCCTTGTTAAACCTCATGCAATTGGCTTCAGCCCATCGGTCTAGTCTGCCCAGGTCTCTCTGCAGAGCCTTCCTACCCTCAAGCAGATCAACACTCCCGCTTAATGTGGTGTCAACTGCAAACTTACGGAGGGTGCACTCCATCCCCTCGTCCAGATCATCAATAAAGATATTAAACAAGGCTGGCCCCAGAACTGAGCCCTGAGGAACACTGCTTGACACCTGCTGCCAACTAGATTTAACACTGTTCACCACAACTCATAAGAATGGCAAAGGAAAAGTATCAGACACTATATAACAAATAAAATATAGGTCTTGGTTTTAATACTTAAAGTGGCATAATTTGAAAATAATTGCTTACAACATTTATAAAATGTTTGTGAAAACAGAATAATATTCCAGAGTACAGCTGCAACGTAGAAATGTACCAAAAAAAAAGCAGCAGTGTCATGGAATTGACAAGATCCTTCACATTTCTTAGCTATACCATGGGATTTTAAGCTAAGAGAAAGTATTGAGATATGCCTTCAAAAAAAAATTCAGCTTATTTTTAACTTCCAGATACTGCATAATGCTTTGCTTGAATATTTTGAAACAAATATAAAATAGACTATTATAGCACTAATGAACGCAGTATGAACTATAAGCACTGAAGTTATAATTTAAGGGTGAAAACATAATTAAAAACTGTTCGGAAGAAATCTGGAAGACATTGCAGATCTTCCAAACCACAGCAAGAGAAGCAACAGCTTTTTTTCTACCTCTTGTATCTTTGATAAATTAAAATTAGATGTGATTGTTACAGAATAATTTAGTTCAGTCACATTTGCAATGAAGTAAAAATACAGTATAGGAATGTTAAGACTCTTTAATTAAACCTACAAAGGGTGGAAGCAAGGACAGGTAGCCTGGCAGGAATACAGAGAGGTTGTCTGAGCAGCCAGGTATTTGGCCAAGGGCGTCAGGGGCAACAAGAAAGCCTTCTATAGGTATATCAATGACAAAAGGAAGACTAAGGAAAGTGTGGGCCCTCTCTGGAATGAAAAGGGAGACCTGGTCACTCAGGACATAAAGAAGGCTGAGGTACTCAACAACTTTTTTGCCTCAGTCTTCACTGGTAAAATGCTCTAACCACACTGCCCAAGTTGCAGAAGGTAAAGGCAGGGACGAATGAGGAACAGCCCACTGTAGGAGNATTTAACATCTTTGTTGGTGACATGGATGTAGGGACTGAGTGCACCTTCAGCAAGTTTGCCAATGACACCAAGCTGTGCGGAGTGTTCAACACGCTGGAGGGAAGGCATGCCATCCAGAGGGACCTGGACATTCTTGAGAGGTGGGCCCATGCCAACCTCATCAAGTTCAACAAGGACAAGTGCAGGGTTCTGCACGTGGGTTGGGGCAATCCCAAGCACAAACACAAGCTGGGCAGAGAATGGATTGAGAGCAGCCCTGAGGAGAAGGACTTGGGGGTGTTGGTAGATGAGAAGCTCAACATGAGCTGGCAATGTGTGCTCACAGCCGAAAAACTGAACTGTATCCTGGGCTGCATCAAAAGAAGCGTGGCCAGCAGGTCGAGGGAGGTGATTCTGCCCCTCTACTCCACTCTCATGAGACCCCACCTGGAATACTGTGTCCAGCTGTGGAGCCCCCAACTTAAGAAGGACATGGACCTGTTGGAGCAGGTAAAATACCAAGAACATAATAATCAAACGGTAACCTAAAGTTGCATAAGAAGTCAAAAGTGTTTCTGTAAATGACAAGAGAACTAAACAAACATCTGGTAACTTTTGCATTGGGAATTTATAAACGTGTTCAAACATCAGAGCACTCAGGTTTTTCTAAAACTTTACCTTAGAATATTTGCTAGTGGATAATCACATCTGTCCTGGTTTCAGCTGGGATAGAGTTAATTTTCTTTCTGGTAGCTTCTGTGTTTTGGATTTAGTATGAGAATAATATTGATAACACATATTGTTTTAGTTGTTACTATGTAACATTTACATTAGTCAAGGACTTTTTCAGCTTCCTGTAGAAGCTGAGGGGGAGCATAGACAGGACAAGCTGGCCAAAGGAATATTGCATACCACAGATGACATGCTCAGTCCATAAATGGGGGTTGGCCAGGTGCCAATATATAATATTATCAGGAAACATGTCACACAGAAACATTGGTAGAATTGCATTACTAAAAAGTGCCTAGTTTCTGTAGGGGTCTCAAATCTGAAATGCAGCATATATCTTTTTATAATGGCTCCCGTGTTCTTAATAAATGATTGCTCTTCAAGGAGTAAGTTGTAGCTTTTCAAAGGCAGAGTCATACTGTCTCCAATAACTGGATTTTCATCATTGCAATGTGCAGTTTAACAAGCACTTAACTGTCATGATTCTGTTGATAAAATAGTGCAAAAAGGAATAATAATAATGATAAACATCTCAAATTAAATGAAGCTGTTTTCATCCAGAAGGAATTCAAAGCACTTCATAAACATCTCTCTCTCCATGTGAATCTCAGACCACTATAGTATCTGCTGCATGCTGTATGAAAGGAACTTTACTTACACTGTGGGTGTTATATCTCAGATGAAATGTTCTTAGTAGTACAACCCAAATAGGAAGACAGTTAAGATATAGCACTTTCTAAACTTAAAATCTACTAATTTCTCTCCACCACACCAAAATTAAGACTAATGAGATATATAAGACATCTTATGTTGTCAGTGTCAGGTATTATTCAAAGGACAGCCTCTGTAGCAAACTGTTTTTCTTAGCACTTTCAAGCATTCACTTCTTAGCAGATGGCTCAGAAAAACATGGTCTTTCTTGCAATAGGCCCATGAAAATCTGCTGTCAATGTACATGACATCATTTTCTTAGACTGAAATAAGTGAGATTACATGTGGCTCAAATAGTACAGTTGCAAAGCTGAAAGGAATGAAGATTTAGTTCTAGAGTCATATTCTGAATATCAGCTATTTCCCCATTGTAACTGGAAACAAAAGAAGTAGAAATGTCCCATTTTCACAGATTAGCATCAAGAGTGAAAAAAAGCCTTCTGGGTAAGCCACTATTTCATTATGATAATTTCAAAATATGCATTTTTTGTTAAAATGATCTTTGCTCTTTTTAAATATCTTGACATTACATTAAAAATGTTAATAAAAGTTCTTAAGAATCAAATTTCTTTAAAAAAATTTTAGGATATTTTATTGCACAGAGTATACTTATTCAAAAAGTTCAAGTCAGGAGTTGCATTTAAACTTGCTCATTAGTTCTGTTTCCAGCTACTGAAGTTTTCATAAATAACATTGTGTCAAAACAAAGAAAAAACACCCACCATCCCAGAAACAAACATAAAAGATTTTACAAAAGGACCGAGTCTCATGAAATTTAGTGCAAAATGTGATGAAAGCCAGAAGAAAAGACTATTTCTGAATGGTTTACTTCTCCTGAAAGATTTGTTCTTTATTTTGTGTTTCGGTTTCAGATGGACATGTTGCTCCTTGCATTTTGAGTGAATATTTGTGAAATATGTGGTGTTTGTTTTACTGTATGTGTGGAAGAGGTTATTTTTAAATAACAGAATGCACAAAATCATTAAAGAGAGTATTTATCATGTTATTACAATGCCATACTTGAACTAAACCATGAAATATTGCTCTTTTATTTACAGATGTGTCTGAACTATTTCCAGAAATGCAAAGGGGGTTGGTTTTGCTCAAAGGAGCTTACAGTCTTATGTAGAAAATGTCTAACTGTATGAAATATAGATGTTAGAAAACCCAAATTACAATAACTTACTTTTGATGGAGTAATGATAATAAAAAAATCCATCGTGACCTGTGTTCTGTCGCAGTATTGAAAAAAAGGAGATCATAAAAAGTTACAAAAAACACTCTTTGGAAACAGCATAATGGGTAAAACTAATACAAAATGTTACTAGGAATTTTTGTGATTAGTAAAACCAAACAGAAGATTTTAGAGAAATTTTCACATATGACAATTTTAGATACTTGGTGTGAAATTTGATAAAGCCATATTTGGTATAGAAGTTGATCTTTGAGACCAGTGTTTTATTGATTTCAGGCTGTCTGCAAGGGATGTGATTTGGAATTATTCAAATACTGTCTTTGAGTACCCTATCTGAAATGAAAAAGAGGGGGACTAAGAAGAAAAGTAAGTACTTATATAATACTGAAGTACTTAGATCACTGATAGGGGCAGAAATTTAAGATAAGATGTCTTAATAAATTTATTGTCATTCAGTAATATATTACATAGTTAAAGCTATTCTACCTGATCCTCTACTAATATCCCCTTAGAAGTAGACATTGGTTTTAATTTTTTTAATTAGGGAAAATTAAATCAGGAAAAAAGAAAGTAAAGTTTCTGGAAGAAAACAAATCTTATTATTTCATGTTCTTCAAAACATTTGTGACCTGTTGGGACAACCCACTGAAAGGTTCTTACTCTGAGCCTGTCAGCTGCCAGGATCTCTTCTGACAGATACCAAATTTGATGGTCCGAGTTTTCCTTTTTGCCCATTCCTGTCACACAAATAGTAATTAGAAGATGTGCTCAAGTGTATGCTCAAGAAAACATCAAATGAAGCCTAAAGCCCAAAGAAAGGAATATTTAGGTCACACCTTGTTGAATGAGTACTTATTGATCCATGCTTGTATATAATGTGACTGTTTTTGTAGTGTTGGATCTATTGTAGCATTGTGAAATATCAGTCACTTTTTCCTTTTTGTCAGATGATGAAGACAAGTTAACAGGTTTGGGTAGCTACCTGAAGTGACTATATTTGGCTGTCAAACTAACATAAAAACATTTCAGTTTTCCTTTAAAACACTTCTAAAATCATACAGTGTATTGTTTGAAAGATGCATCTTAGAATCCAGAATCTGGCTGATCATCATAGCTGTTTCTGGGTCTGATAATATCTTTGTTCCACTTTTTAAAAACAGGCACAGATTACAATTACGGCAAAACAATCAAAATGTAGTTATAGATATTACTTAAACCATACCTAGGTGAGAATCGAAACATAGTTGTTATCGTGCAATGGAGTTTCTCTTTACAAAACTGAAAAACCTGAGGTAAGCCAGTTAATATTTCTGTATGTGCCAAACAGGAGGAATTTCAAAAAGAAATCTATCCTAAACTATACTTTGTTGAATTTAAGTCCTTGTACTTGCAACAGGCAGGAAAAACAAACTCCACCTTCTTTTCAAACATGTTAGGAGGAGAAAAGTTGACAGGACCTGCAGAATAACAAGACACCATCAGAGAAGAAAAAAGTAAGTATTTTGTATCTGTGTTCATTATAAAGAAGCTTGGAAGGTTCCACCATTGGATCTAATCTTAATAAGGGATATATTGGAGATCAGTTTCAAATCAAAAGTGTAGCAGAGTAGTTAACAGAACAAAATGACAAATGAACAAGACACTGAAGTTCTAAGAGAAATGAGGCAAGCAAGAGCTGAAACAAAAATATCCCCAGTGCCAAAGGACTAGAATGTAGCAAAATATAACGACAGTTTTTAAAGGGTGGCAAAGGCAAGTGTTGGAAATTGCAAATTCGTAAGTCTGACATCTAGGCAACCTTAGAAACTCCTCTAAAGGATGCTGAAGTTTATATTACCATGTGATTTATTGTTAATTTTAAAAAAATCAGGAATATTATATAGCTCAGAAAAATTGGCAAGGGAAGCGGTATCGCACAAATAATGTGTTATTTCAAAGCATTCCATGCGCTCATGGGCAGAGGACATCCCACTGAGTCTAACTGGTATTGTAAAAGGCACTTAACAACCATTACAGAAAGATAACACAATGTTTAGCAATTGGATCATAAAATGGAGAAAATTTTAATACGGACAAATATAAAGTAAGGTATGTTGCCATATGCCTATATAAATTATCTCAGTTTTGAACTTACTCATACTAGAGTATAAGTTGGCTATTATGATTTGTAACAGAAACCTTGAGGCTGAAGCTTATACGACAGCCCTGTTTTCATTAACCCTGACTCCCCCTCCCCCCAAAAACAACTGATAGTAATTGCTAGAAAAGCAATAGAGAGCAAAATAGAAATGCAGTGGTATGCCATGGTGTAAATTCATGCTACATTTGCTCTTTGAACACTGCAGGAATACTTCTGACCTCCATCGTTCCATCTATGGAAATAGTACAGAAAAAGGTGTCAAGGAAAATCAAAGCCATGGAATGTGTCCTTTATGAGAAAAAAAAAAAAAAAGTCTCATGTGTACCAGTCTATAAAAATAGACAGCTGAGTGAGGCTATGCTAGAGGTCTATAAGATCAAGAGCAATATAGGGAAGGTAATAGGGACAGCTGTTCATTTTCTCTTCTTGTACAAGACCTAGAGACTCTCTAATCAAAATAGCAGGTGGCATCCTCTGAACAAAAAAATGCATATTTCAGTTGTGGAATTCTTTGCTAGAATGTTTTAAATGCCAGAAGTTGCCAGAGCTTCAGAAAACATTCAAACAAATAGAGTTGGAGGGATATTTTTTCCAAATATTAATTACAAAAACATCACCTCTAGTTTGGGAAAAGTCAGAGCCACAAATCACAGGAGCATGGGGCTAGAGCTAGAGCTTTGTGTTCTTCTTCAGCGATTAAACAATATCATCCTAAGTGGACCTGAGTCTGACCTGGGACACATGTTTTTATGCTTAATTATATGTACACTGTATAAAAAAGAAGAAAAGCTTGCTAGTTTGTATTGCACTGAAATGTAGAGTAGATCTTTTACTGGGTTTTATGTGCAGAATGTGCTTTTGCTTATAGCAATCCTAGAAGGCAGGGAGGACAGCTTGATCACCTCTGTACTCTGTTTGCATGAGCCCTGATCACAGCCGCAGTCAGAGCACTGCTATTTGGGATCATGTGCCTGCTGGCAAACGTGCCTCCTGTCTGAGCTCTGGAGGCATACAAAATAAATCTATTGATGGCTTTGGGAAGAAAAAGTGGCCTTGAAGTGCCAATTAGCAGAAGTATCAGATAGTATTTTTGTGTCTGTATATTGCTGAAAAGCCCCAGTTGACCTAGCACGTCCTTAAATGGCACCTTCATATGGGCCATAAGTTGAAAGCACAATTTCTCATTGAAAAGGTAAGTCATCACACTACTGAGAAAAGAGACAACTAGTTCTATGCTGTTATCAGTGGAGAAAGACAAAAGCTATAGCTTCTGAATGGAACTGAATAATCAGTCAAAAAATCCTTTCTGGGTTCTTTAAATAACTGTCAAATTATTCTGTTACGAAAGACCATTATGGTTTACTGAGAAAATATATTTTGTTACCTTCGTAGCCTTAAAAGAATTAAATTAAGAATGGTGGGAGGTTTCAGCTACCAAAATCTGACTGAAAGAAATAATATTCTGCAGTAGTTATATGAAATTTTAAAATAGTACAAGTGCCACACACAGATTAAACTTGGTTGTTGGTGGTGACAGTTAACCCCATGTCTTCAGCCTCTCTGAATATAAACCCCACAAAAAAATTAGTGTCTATCTGTGTTTTAGAGTACACGTTTTACCTTTCTGCCATTCATAATGAACTGCATCTACACTGTCTACAAATACATCTGTTGTATATCTTCATGGACTCTGAAATTAACAAACTCCAAAGTCTGAGAATATAAATCTAAGATGAAGTCAGCAGTTAGATTTGGGTCCATTAGTCAATTATTGTAGCTTACTAGAACTTATACGCTTAATAAAATGGCTTCCTATTGGGTTGTACATTTTATTGCATTTTTAAAAGGAGTTTTGTGACCTAAACAGATTTCAAATAGAAGCATTGGTTTGTGCATTGTTGAAAGTCATGGACTACCATGTAGAAATTGACTTGTAGATGAGATCCCCTCAGTTTCAGGTGGGGCTCAGTAGAGGAGAAATGTATGTGTGTATGCACGTGTAAGTGTAAGGGTGGGAATGGGAGCCCAAGGCTCCAATATTCGCCATAATTTTCTGAAGGTGGCAGCATGTTGATGAGATGTTAAGAGTGATTTGTTGTGTGGAATACTATTGTTCAACAATAAGCCTCAAAATCAGCAGCTGAGAACATCATAATTTCCAAGTTCTGTGATTTTAGTTTAAATTACAAATAGTGCCATTTGCTATCAGAGATTTACAGAAGGTTATGAAGCAAGACAGAATTACCTTTTATCTTTTTTCCTCCCCCTTCTTTTTTGTAATATTTATAGTCCTAATTTCAAGACAGATGGGCAAATTATTGGACACTTGTAAATAGAAGTTATTTAAAAATCAGCAAACAAAAGTATCAGTATATGTTGCCTGAGTCTTGATACTAATTTCTTGCCATGTGTCACTTGCCATACCTATAATGATATGATTCTCAAATCCCAGTCACTGTTCACAGTTTGATATGATTCTCACGTCCTAGTCACTGTTCTGTTATTAATGTTCTTATAAAAATCTATACCTGTGCAGAGGTGAGAACAAAGGCTACAAACAACTTACTAGCAAGTAGTGTCTATATACATCGTATGAGAAGACTGCTTTCCTGAACAACTACATTTTCATGCCTCTTCATGTTAGGCGTTTCCCTAAGTCATCTTTGTTTGCAGAAAATCAAGACGACTGAGAACTTCCATTATTGCAAGGCTTTTCTGTGGATTTTTTCAAGAGCAACTTAAGCAACTAAGCTCATACAGATCATACAGATTGATATGAAATTAGATGTCTAAGGTTTCAAATAGGGTTCGGGAAGGGTGTACACCTGTGAAGGAGAAAGAATAGGGAACAATAAGTAAGTTTATTCAAAGTGACATTAGGAAACTCTGCAGCCATAGTAATTTAGGTTTTTCATTGTCTAACTTCTTCATACCAGACTTGTAAATGCTGCCATTTGCCAGCTCCATTCAGTCAGTGTCCCCTTTTGTAAAAAAAAGGAGGAAAATATTTCAAGCTCCTGTACACATGGTACTGTATTTTGCACTGGTTATCTGAGATACAGGGTCTTATATTCAAGCTGTTAATTCTTCATTTGTGGAATTAATATGGTTTCAGTCCACATACTGCATTCTAAGGCCTTCACTTTTGTGATATATTCATGTATCTGTGGTACATTCAGACGTATTAGGTACAGGATCTCTTTTTAGTTATGTAGCATGAAGTCTCAGAGGGTAAGCTGAGATATTTGTTGATGTGACAATACCTTAAAAGGCAGCCATTCACCTTAGAATGGCTAAATCCTGCAATCCTTTAGAGCTTTTGGTGGTTTCTGTCCCTGTCTTTCAATCAGGAAAAGCAAAGCAGTATTTTCCTGAATGTGTGATTGAAAAAAAAAAAAAGGGTTATAAAATGTCATTTTTTGCTGAGAAACCTTTTCTTACTCTTTCTTACTTCCTTCCAAAATCATTGGCATATGTATTAATTTTCTGGCTAGTATTTTTTTAGTCAGAAAGCATGAGGTGAATTTTGAGTATTATGCCAAATTTAAAGGAAAGCAAAATAAGCAAAACACAGTTTATGGACTTGGAAGCAAGCATACAGTTTCCCAATTGCTTGACTGTTAGCCTGATTCCAGCTCAGAAATTTGCAGTCTGAAATCTTAATAGCAAAATGCTCTGAATATAAGATAAAAATAAGGAAAGAAATCACAGTGACTGTGAGAATTGCTAGAGGCAGTGATACATGAATTTCACAGCAGCAGTGGCTTAGGTGGAGTTTACTTTTAAGCTGAATCTCCACTTCTCTATACTAGCACAGCAGATGAAGAATCTTGTATGCTTTGTTCCTTAAGGAACACCTACATACTGATGGCTTGCCGTTTTTATAAATGTTGGCTCGTAGACGTTTCTGTTGAAAGTGCTAGAAAGGTATTCAAGGGGTTTTGAGATTGAATTTCTGTCACATAGAGTGCCTGAAATTGAGCTGAGACTGCTCCTGTGAGCTACATCGATTATTGAAAAGGTCTAAGTCTTTGGGTTAATTCACAGAAGTTTTAAGTTGGCTTATTGTGAACTATTGAGAATCAGTATTAAAGGTGTCTGTGCTTCTCAGAACCTCAGTATGACACAGTGTAAGGCTTTAGTAAAGAATTAGAAGAAGAGTTTTGGAACAATCCTAATTTATTTCACCTATACTAATTTAAGATTTAACATGCTAATTTTCCCTCATTCCATAATTTCATTATTCCTTTCCTTATATAACATTCTGGTTATAATTTAGTCTTGTTTCATTCATATTTATTCTTTTTTTGACATCAAATCCCATGCATCTATTCAGCATTATAATTTTTCATACAAATACTATCATAGCATCATTCTCATTTGTAGAATCTAAGAGATGAATGCCTAAACTTTTGCTACGCATTGTATAACTCAAGGTTAATGACTTTGCCTGGAGGCTTTAACAGCCTGAATCTCAGTCTCAATCTCTGGGTTATCTCTGGAACTGAAATATTGATATAATGAACTAATGTCTTCAAATGCATAAACCATAGAACTGATTTTAATTTGCTTTCTTAAAAGTCTGTCTTGGCACAACATTTTTTAAGAAGATCTGATAAGGAGACCTCATTTAGGTATCTCAAGCTAAACAATTGACAATGGATATATCAAAATTAATAACTTTGTTTTTTTAAAACAGTAATTATCGCAACCTTCCACTTTCTCAATATATACATGTGCTTAGTTCATAATAAATCTTGTTAGAACATTTCATATTTGGAAAATTCCTTCTAAACAAAAAATAAAAATTTTAAGACTAAACAATTTAATTTTTCCCATATGAGTAAAAAATTATTTATCCTAGGAATGTAAGTTATTGTGAAATATTGTGAAACATTAGTTTTCCATAGTTCCCAGGCTTATCATTTGTCTGAAACAGTCTGGTGCTAATGGAAATACAAAACATATTATAAAGTGATTACTGTTGGAACTATAAAGAGATGCTTTGTGATTTCCTCTTTAAAGACTGGTGCACTGCTCCGTACAGGAACTGAGGGAGCTGCAGTCCTTGTGATTTTAGGTAGGTCCAGTGAATGGTCTGATGATGATAAGGAGAGTCGTCTTTGTCACATGAAAATGAGCAAAGTATCATGTACAACCTAAGTATTAGTGTAGTTTAGTTCCTTATGTGAGAAAAGGGCACCACACTTATCTCATTGAGTCTACACTAGGATTAGCTAATTGTGTGAAACAAACGTGAAATTTGACAGTTCCACAACTTCTTTATGTCACTTCACTCCCTAAATAGATACATGTAACAATTTGTATAATAAAGAGAGAGAGAGAGCGTGAAATTATCAAAAGATTAGCAGGGTAGTTCTTGAGGTCAAGTTTTCAGCTGCTATGGAGATGTGATGTACACCTTAGATTGAGCTACTGGATAGTCATCATTATTTGTCTATCAGTAATCCTCAAAGAACTACTAACACTTGTACTTGGATGCTGAACTGGCAGATTTTATTTTACAGGTACATTATTTAACCTACTCCTGGTAACGTTGCTCAATGATGCATCCGATGCAAGATTTGTTTTGGACCACTTGCCCAGCAATAATAAATAAATGAGAGCAGACATATATTGTACCAGCTAGTAGTTTATTGCCATTAAATATGTGAGCCACTTCAGCACAAAGCTTAGGACCAAGATTCTCTCCCCCAAAGTCAGTATTTATGAAAGCTTATGATTTGCTTTGCTTTGATGAGTTACAGAACAAGTGAAAAGGGAGGGGTTTTACAGCCCCTCGTTTGTCTTCTGTTGTGTTTGAAATACAAACTTGGTCTCCTGAGTTCTCAGATTTAAAACAAATGTATGAATGAATAATATGAGATAACCTAGTTACTTTTTAAGAACTTAACTGCCACATAGATTAACACCAAAATCTGTCCAGAGCAAGTGTCTCTCAGTAGGCAGGACCAGAAGATGCAAAAATCATCCATCATGAAGATATAAAATACTTTTGCCCTCAGTAGGGTATCATTTTGTTTCCAATAGTTAAAGCTTAATTAAACCTCAAAGTTTAATATCTCCTGCAAAATATTTGTTGACAAAGTATTTGTATGCCAACCTTGTATATTCTGACTTCTATATAAATGCCCAATTCCATTTTCACTCATGTTAAATTCTTGGCGTCAAATATTTTCTGCAGAACTAAGTTGTTTTTGAGACTTCTGCTGAAATGCAAACTGTTCCAGGTACTTTCTGTAGTTGTTCTGGACAGAAGCCACAAAATATTCCCTTTTCCCATATATTCCCATTTCCCATAAAATGGAAAATTCTCAACAAAATCTAATACATTGTTTCACATGAGAACTGGGATATGATGTGCTTCACTATTAGAACTGCCTGTCCCACTAGTAAGCTGGTGGTACATTGTTCCTCAGTTCATGCTGTGCAACTGAAAGCTAGTAAAAACCAAAAACTTGGGGAAATTTGTATGGTTTAAGGCAAAGAATTTACTGCTAACACTGACTTTTACAATTCAGTGGTTGTAAATATGAGAAACACAACCACCCTGCTACTGAGACTATGGTGTTACAATTGGGCTAATCATGTCTGCCTCTAAGCTGAGTGTCCCAGTATGCTTTTTAATTTGCTAACATGAAGGCATATAAGAACTGAAAAATCATTGTGTCCTCTCTGATTTCTAAACTACCCTTCTCTTCATCATAGCTAAAAGAAAACACTGTCCGTGCTCAGCAAATTATTTTGGGAAAAGATTATAACAGTAGTTTACCCTAAGCCTGTACCTTTCAATATCATTTGTAATTTCCTGCATAGTCATGATATCCTGCAGAATAAAATATTATCTTGTAATGCATTTTCTGTCTTAATTACTGTGAATGCACTAAACAACCTAATACACAGTTTAAGAACGACATGATCAAGTGCTGTAGTTCATTTACTTGGTATCTTCAATATGTCAAAAATGTACTTAGTTAAAAAATCCGATGATCTGTGCAGACTTACTGTGGATCTTTTTCCTCCTTAATAGATATACCATTCATACAGAGAAGTTTTCTGTTAGCTCGAGGATAATTTAAACATCTGTAGGTTAGCAGGGAGAGTGTAACTATTAATTGATGCAGGATGCTGATAATGTGGAACAGCTATTACTTGCGTTTCAAATTATTTCTGTCTTTTGCACATATACTCAGTTTTCATTATGGCTTCTATATTTTGCCTGCCAATGCCAGTTATATATTTTAACGCAGTTAGCAGAAACCATGTCACTAGCTCAGTATAAAATGCAGATGCTTTCTGTTTGAAAATGTGTTTACCATCCAGGATGAAATTCATCATCTTGCATGGGGCCCACAAAGGCTCTCTCTTTTTGTCCCTCTAAACCACAAACTAAAGTCTTCCACAGTGCTTCAAATGGTATATGTGTCCTTGTGGGGAGCATGTGTGCTGGAATGAATTTTACCAGCATGAATAGCAAGGGATGGTATGGCCACACCAACAGCAATAACTGCTGCCTGTGGTACAAATGAGTACATGGAACAACCCATGAACAAAATTGATTAACTCTTTCTCCTTTGAATGCAGTTGTGCTCTGAAAACTGACTCTTAAAATATGTCAGTTTTGAACTTGTCACTAACATTTTTCGTGTTCAGTTTTTTAAGATGTGTGTAACTCAAAATACCTACATCTTCCCTGTGAGACTTGAAAGACACACTAGGTTGGTTTGTTCTTTCACTTTCATAGACTCATGCACCTATCCACCATAGAAAACAGAAGTTGTGCTAGAAAGCTGCACTAGAAAAGTTGCCCCATTAGTCTGCCACCCAGTTTGTCTAGAGATCATCAGTTCTGCGTATAATTGGTCTTAATTTCGGAGAAGAAGGTAGTCTTGTACAAATTGAGGGTCTAGATCATCTCGTTTCTCGTAATTAGGGACTGAGATTTAAAACTGTCTGGAAATCCTGTGACAGATCTAAGATTGGGAGGCAGGTCAAAGGAAGATTGCGTTGGAGGATCTGCTTTTGCCTGAGTGATTACTCCTTTTTTTTTTTCTTTTTTTTTTTTTAATACTGCTCTAGAGCTTTCAGCAAGACTGCAAATTTTCTCACTCTCTTTAAGCCAGAAAAGCTTAGCAAACTAGTTTTACCATTGTGCTTTTCCCATCCCATGGCTGTAAAAAATTTACTGCCTTTTTTTGAGACTGTATTTTCTGAGATAATGAATCCTTTTGGAACAAATTTTTAATCATATATTGTTAATGGCATGGAATATAATTTTTACATTCTTAAGACTTGCATTTTATAATAAAAGCATATTTTTACTGATCTCAATCTTTTGAGGAGCGTGCAAAAAGTAAAATAATATGACTTTCACCAGGACTTCTTAATGATTTAGTGTAGCCAGTTTTAAAGATAAGTCTGTTGTGGTTTGTTTGCTGTAGCTATTTAATAAGCCTAAATGAGGATTAGGCCGAATATTTGTGGGGTTTTTTTTAATCAGTCTATGGATGCAGTTGGTAGTTCTGATTACTTAAGCTTTGAGTTTTATACAAATAAACTTTATTTGATCTCATTGATCGAGCTGGGATTTTTAAACATTGAGAGATAACAGAGAACTACCAAAGTAAACTAAAGGAAGGCTGTGCAATTCAATTCACATTTCTTGGAAGGCTGAAGAGTTATTGATATAGATGTAGTTCTATAATATATATGTGTGCTGCTTAGTTCCACAACCAATTATTGGATATATAGCATATAAACAACCAACCTTATTTGAGTTGGTCATTGGGCTCTTTGATTAAATTTTTTCAAAAGGAACGACTTGTATTGGGCACCCAGATATGTGTCTGGATACCTCTGAAAGGTTGTTTTCTGTGGGAGCTGGTTTGGTTCAACATTTTAAAAATCAAGCCAATTATAAAACAAAACAAAACCCACACGTTCCTTTAAAAGCATGCAAATATGCATTTTATGTTTTTGCCTGCCTAGTGTTTATGTTTGTGGAGAAAGTGCACGTACAGTGCACTAAACCAAAGAGCTTTAGGGAATACCACTCTCACCTAAACACATCAATGACTTTTCTTCACCAAACAGTTCTTTAAATGTTTAGTCTCCTTAGTCTTCCTAGCTATAGAATTATTTGGGATTTAAATAATGTGTATGTATACAGTGAAATCTTACTGAAGCAAAATCTTTCTCTATTCTTTTAACTTCTTTTCCATTTCATGTTGAAATAGTTCTGGAATATCCTATACCATGAATGTTCCTAAATAGGTGCTTGGTGCTAAAGTGCTGTCTGCACTAAGAAATGTCGTTCTGGTGCAGATGCTAGCATATTTATTTATTAATTCCTAGATTATATATTTCAATAACTAAATGATAATGACGATTATCTAATTTCATTAACTGTTTCATCACAACAAGCATTATTACATAAATCATTTTTTTGCCATACTGTACAAAATAATCAGCTTCCTGGATTTGTATAAATATGTAATAATCTTATTTTACAGATAATCTTTTTAAGGAAAGTTTTAGAAAAACTTGATATCTGAACTGTTGCTTAGCTTTTGAAAAGTGGTTTAAAATAATAAATGTATAAATATAGCTTATGCTTTCTAAGCTAAATCAATGTGTTTAAAATAAAGCAATGCTTATCTTTTTGGCAGTTTTCTAATTTGCTCTTCACTCAGTCATTAATTCAGTGAAATTCTTTCTATTCCACCAGTAGTTAGATGTAGGATTGAGTTCCTAATCTATACTACCTAATAGTTTTAAGAGTCTTCAATAAGTGTTTGTATTACCTGGCTACAACTGCTTGGTTGTTTTGGACAAGATACCAGACAGAACAGCCAAAATATATTTTTATTATAGATACCCTATAGGTATTGCATTTCTTTCTCTAGAAATATCAGCATCGGATAACCTGGATTCATTTTTCAATCTTCTAAAGGAATTGCTTTGATCAGGTTGCCCAGGGAAGTTGTGGAGGCCCCATCCCTTGAAGTGTTCAAGGCCAGGTTGAATGAGGCTTTGAGCAACCAGGTCTAGTGGGAGGTGTCTTTGCCCATGGCAGGGGGTTTGGATCTAGATGATCTTTAAGTTCCCTTCCAACGTAAACCATTCTATGATTCTATGATTTATCAATTTTTCATTGAACTTGAGGTTTCCTTTTAGTATGGTTAGATGTACAATAGCCAAATACTGGCCACTGGCCCCTCTTTTGCAAAATGTATCACCTAACACAGAGAACCCTAACAGTCTGGCTAAGGGAAAGGACAGAGATGAATATTTCCAGGCTGTTCCCCAGTCACGGTTACTTTCTGTACTTGGCTTTTGTAAATTGTTTATTTTCTCTGTTATCCACCATTAAACAAAGGATGCTTTATTTTTCTTTAGAATTAGTCTTACTCAAAGTCTTGCCCTGTTCACTTCTTTTATTGTCAAAGAAAAAACCATTTAGTTATTTAGTTTTCAAGATTTTCAAAGAGGAATATACTGTCTTCATGATTTTAGGTTCGTATACATAGCTTAAAGAAATAGTACACACTTAGGAGTTCCGTTCATCTTGCATCCCCCTGAGTTTTGAGACTAAATTGAAACATATATGTAATGCCTTAAAGTATGGTAAGGAACCTATTATACTGTAATGGAATAAGATTAAGAGAGAGGAGGAACTGCATCTGGTGTAGCATTATATGTATTTTCTTCAAAGATTTTTTGCTTGCTTACTGTCTAATTCTTCTTTCCTCTTCCTATGCTATGTCTGCTTTAATAACTGGCTATGATCTAAAGCCAGCAAAAAGGGTATTCAGTTCTTGTCTTTGTACAATAGGATATTTTAGGGACAATCCTGGGAGAACAGCCTGTGGAATTTTATATCCTCTGCCAAAGCAGAGGTAAAATGAATCCCACTTCTTATTGTTGCATTTTTGCATCTCATAGATGTGTACCATCATCTCCTTTTCTGCACAGGGGATCTCTACCACCATCATCTATTTTGGTGCCTCCCAAAGTAGAATATGACAGTTAGCTAATTATATGCTCTAATTTATAATAAAAAAGGATGACTATTTTTTTAGCTGAAATCACTGAGTAACTTTTCACAAAAATCTGTATGTCCTGGAGCTTCTGCTAACAAAAGACACATTTTAGGCATGCTTATCATTTTAATCTACCAGTCTGTCAGAAAAGCACAGGGGATTATCCTTCAGAGCTATATATTAGTAACACCTGGCAGATAATTGTGAGGGATAGTATACTATGACTGCAGAAACTGAAATTTGAGAATTAGGCTGGGCTATTTTGATTGCAATTTGTATATTTGATAGAGTGGCATGAATTTTAGATGCAAAGCAATGAACTGCAGTTTCTATATAGAACACGCTTACTAGTTGTTTATCAATAAGTATGAACTTACCAATCTAAATGTCTTCTTAAGGTTGATACTACTTAAGTTCATGCTCTGACAGTCAACTTACTTTTCTTTAATATTACTTTCACTGACACAGCATCATCATTATTTTGGTAGTTTTGCAAAAAAGATCCAAAAATTAAGAAAGGAGTCAGCAGCTAAAAAGTTAACATAGTTTGCCAGCTCATCTCCACTTTTTTTGAATTTTAACCTTAATTTTTGGGTCCTTTGTTTTTTCTAGCATGCTGGCCTAATTTTCAGAAGTCTTTTAATATAAATTTTTTTAACATAAAACAGAAAAAGTGCAGAATGTGTTCTTACCAAGATGCTCTCCACTCCCCAGCCCATCTAAGCTACAAAGCTATGTGCCTCAGTTTCCTCCACTGTAAAGAGGAAGTGCTAAACAAGAATGATTGCACAGACAGATCCTTCAAACCATGGTCAAAAATGCCACATTAAGCTGGGTAAGAAAGTTGGCAGGCTAACAGAATTTTCAATAAATGTGAACTTTTGACTAGTGAAGTTCAGATTATATTAACAATTTATACCATCAAGTACAGAAAATCTACACAGAGAAAAGAGGCCAATTACTAAAGAGTGCAGCTGTTATAAGGAAAAGCTGGCAAAGCTTTTAGGTCATTACAGGGCACAGGGTAAATCCTGAGATACATTTAGAAAATGATTTAGTGCTTCAAACCCTTTGCAAACATGTTATGAGGCAAAACTGTGAGTGTCTTTTATAAGCGTTGCGTATTTCCAATGTCTTTCAGTTTCTGCCGTTCTCTACACCATTGATTATGATGCACTTGTACTGACAGACAATATCATTCATTCTCATCTAAACTTGCTTCAAACGTGTAATATTATTAGTAAATCTGCTGTGAAGTTTTTATTACTGTTCCTGACTTCCAGTCAAAAAGAGGCTGACATTTTTATAACAGAATTACAAAATCCTACATGTATCCATTTAGAAAGATACACACTATGATGATTTTCTACCTGTTGTTGCAAGTCAGAGACAAATTGTAATTAAAACCTGCTGTGGTTTGGGTGACACCACCACAGTAAATATTTCTTGCATATGTCTTAAACTAAGATGTTTATGAGAAACTTTCCAAGTCACTGACGAATTTTCTGCTGTTTGGAGAATACATAGCTTGCTAAACATACAGAGCAGAAATCAGCATGTAACATGATTTCCAGTTTCCTTGGGTAACTAGTATGATATAAATAGACCTAAAATAATAATTTAATGACTCTTTTTCTAATATTACTGTAGCTTCTTATTCTGTTTTTATGCTGTTTTTCTGCATTTTACCTCCTCTGAAAACACTATGAATTCTATTAGTAATTCACCTGCAACAGTATAAAAAGTGAAGGAATTCTCCTTCATGCCACATTGACATACACAATCAATATGAACAGCATATGATAACATGGTGAATTGTGTGATAGAGACAATCTTATCTTCCTTATATGTTAAGCATTTGTGAATTTCTTTGGGATTGTTCATTTCTTTGAAAATGAATTTCATTAAAGACTGTGCTGCAGTAGTGTAAAAATGCAAAACACATGATCAGAAATATCAGCTTGGTACTTTTTATACTGATTCAGTTGCTGGATTTTAAAAATTTTCAGTATTTTATTACTTACCTTATTATTAATTATTTTATCAGATTTTTGTCTAAACATGTTCCATTTAATAGACACATGCTTACATCTATTTCTTCCAGCTGAGCAGATATGCAAGTGCTTAAAGTTACAGACTGTTTGAGAACTTTGGTGGAAATCTTAATTGATGATCACCCTGGGACATTCCAAAACTCTCCAGTCTTCAAGAAGGACATCCTTCAGGCATACATCTAACTTTGACCCTACATTAACAGATTAACAGCAAGTATTGAAACCAAGCTCTAATCATTCATGGGCTTGGATAAAGGAAAGGGAGTAGAGGCTTGTATAGCTGATATTCCCTCTGCACTTCTCTCGTGAACTGTATCATTATTAAAATCAAGCTGTACAGCTGGTTTGGGCCATCACAATTTAAAATGTGTTGCAAGCAATTTGTGTTCCTCTTGAAATGAGTGTGGTAAATTTCTGAAGCCACAAATAGTCTTCATATAGAAATAATTGAGTTAACTGAAGCCTATGCTTACTCTTATTTTTTAATCACCTAAAGTTGTTATCAGGCTTACATAAAGAATAAAAAGCAGATGTCAAGTTGTTTTAAATGAATGTAGTTATCAGGGATACATAAATTTGAAATGGCATTCCTTTAAGGACAGCTCATTCTGCTCTGATTCTTTTCAGTCTATTTAATTTTTTTGAGTAGAGGCTTAGCAATACCTAAAGAAAGGTATTGGCATAAATCAGTATTTATATTTCCTACTCACATGGAAGTACAATTTGAGAATAGAAAATTAAATGGAGGGATAAAAATCACACTGTCCTTGTATTTATACCAGAATATAAGCAATAGTTTGCATTGCAACAAATGATGACGAATTAGTACTGCAATTCTGCGTCATCATATGGAGGATATCTTTAAGAAACAAGAGCAACTACAAGTAAATTACATTTTCATCTTTTTTTCCTGACTTTCATCTTTATGATCCTTATCCTTCTGCTAGTTCAATGATATCTTTGGGGTTTTGCATTTCCTTGTGACTAATGTTGCTATATTTTAATGAACAAATTCCTTTAAAAGGCAGTTGTTTTAGATCTTGAAGGGAATAGATATATATTTATTATGCTCCTTGCAAAAGGGCAGCACTTGGTGAATTTCTGTTCTTCAAGGTGCATACAAAAATAGAGAAAAGTGGCAATCCTGTGACAATCTGATCTTTCCTGGGGATGGGGTGTATTTTTGAAAAACGAAGTCTGTGTTTCTAAGTACTGCTCTCATGCTCTTCAAAGTAAGTATAAAAGCTTGTTTGTTTGTTTGTTTGTTTGTTGTTTTGGTTTTTTTGTTTTTTTTGAGGCTGCCTCTGATTGGTTTTTTTTGTTTTGCTTTGGTTTGTTTTGGTTTTTTTATTAGGTTCCTGTACTCATTATACCTTTTAGCTATATAGATTATATCACAAGACAAAACAAATATCTCAATTATTGATGATAATTTATACCCTCTAATCAAGAAAAGAAAACTGAAGTGTTGAGAATGCGAAAGAGAAATAGA